>JAYKAV010003075.1:363864-514757 GCA_035582835.1 Phoebastria nigripes | reverse complement strand
ATAGGATGAGAGGAAATGGCCTCAAGTTGCGCCAGGGGAGGTTTAGATTGGACATTAGGAAAAATTTCTTTACTGAAAGAGTGGTCAAACATTGGAACAGGCTGCCCAGGGAAGTGGTTGAGTCCCCATCCCTGGAAGTATTTAAAAGACGTGTACATGAGGCGCTTGGGGACATGGTTTAGTGGGCATGGTGGTGTTGGGTTGACGGTTGGACTTGATGATCTTAGAGGTCTTTTCCAACCTTAATGATTCTATGATTCTATGATTCTACTGCATTTGTGTATGTTTTATTCAACTAGCTAGTTATGACATTAGCATGGACTTACACAACAGATAAGGAGAACGGTTTGCCCTAAACAAGTTACAAAATGCAGGACGCCAGAGAAAACCGACTCTAAATGAAGAACTTCTCTTCGCTACTACAAATACTGAAATGCATCTCCTATTCGTTAAAGATAAATGCCATTTTTATTCAGTCTGCTTAGCCAACAAGACTGAACAAATACATTTTGTGGTGACAGTTTATAACTTTTTTGTGAAAAACTAAATGATTGTATACTCTTGTTCAGACAAAACCTGAACAGGCCAGTTTCCAACAGACTTTTCAGATTTTTTCCTTCTTTTTTCTGCCCAGAATCATTTAAGTCACAGTTTCAAATTAGACAGGTTTTCTTTATGTATCATTAAAAAAAAAAAAAAAAATCACATGTTATGCCTTGTTAAAAAGGGTGCCCAGGCAGTGAGGAAGATTATCTTTGCGCAGTCTTTTATTATTATCTGTTGTGCTTTGAGTCAAAAGGAATATAGGAGATTGCACCTCCGAGTTTAACTGATCATACAAAGCCTTTGTGAGAGAAGGACGGGGCTCAAAACCCAACTTTTGACAAACAGGTCAGGCACCTGCAGCATAAGCAGAGATCAAGTCACTTCTGAGCGGCAAGGAACCACAGAGCTATATCTTAGAGGTGATGGAGAAGAGATTTTCCTGGAGGCCTGAGTTGTGTTTATTCTTTTTTAAAAAATTGCCAGACATATCACAAGTCTGAGAGAAAGGATCCATCCTGCAGATCTCCTGACATAGAAGCAGGAGGTATGAAGGCAGCTTATTTAAAACCCCTTTTTATTTTACTGTCTTGCCCTGCAGAACTGTGTTTCTGCATTTTCAATTTTATCTTAGTTTGCATTCAAATAAAACTAGCTTTACAGACTGAAAGCCTCCCTGTGGTTTTTGACGAGGCAAACTAATCTCCGCTCTTTGGGCTATGTGGGAAGCCTGTCACAAAATCCCAAATGCATAGCTACACAGGAGGTCATGAAGGAGTCATGCACTTTGAGTGAAAGAGTTGTTAGAAAACACACTGTTGGGAGCTGGCGGTGGTGCACTAGAAGCCTCTTTCAATTTGGCATCCTCTGCATTGGGACATTCATTCATATATATCCCCTCTTGCATGCTGCTCTGAATCTTACCTCCATTCTTGCATAGCAGTAAAGCTTAACAAGAGAAGTTCAACCACAGATGAGGATCTCCAGCCTGATGGAGTTGAGGTTTTCTCCCTTGAAAATGACATGGAGTAGGTGTTGTAAAAGGTGATGCAGTGTATGATCTGATACTTTAAAAATAACACCTGCAAGCCTATGAGGTAAGAGGAAATTAAAATTGCACTGGCATTTCTTAGTTTCTGTATTTCTGTTGTTGTTTGTTATTACATATAAGAAAACTATTGCCATTTTTGGATTGCCAAACACCTATCATTCCTCAGGTTATATTTCAGCATACTTGAAGCTGACAGAGAAGTAAATTTATCAAGACTCACTGAGTTTAATGAGAAATCTGCTTGATAATTCCATGGTTGGTGGGGAGGGGAGGAGGGTTAAGCATTTGATTGAACAAAAGACAGTGGCAGCAATACAGCATTCATTGCATCCTTCACATCCACATCTGCTTCCCAGAGTATTTTTAAGGTTACCTTTTTACCAGTATCATGGAGAAACACATACTTTGTCCATCTCCGACTACAGTTTGTTTGCATTGCAGCTGGGTGGTTTTGTGATGTGTTTTGGGTTTGGTTTTTCCCCCCCTTTTTTCACCTTGTAAATTAGCAAGCTATCAGGCAGCTGTGAAAATTGCTTCTGGAATTCCCCAGATGCAGGTTTTTAGTTTAAAATCTTCTTGATCACCAGCATGCACAGCCCATTAGCAGGAGGCAAGCATTGTTCTGACAAATGGCAAGCCCATCAGTCAAGGGTTAGTGAGGTTGTGCCTATGAACAGGGGCCCTCAGGAAGCGGTCGCTAAAGGTACCGGACCAACACGGACTGTTCAGCCAGCATCCAGAAGAAAAGCAACAGCGTTTCCATCCGACCACCCTGCTCTGTGAAAATCTGCTCCTGCAAAAGCATTAGTGGGACAGAAACAAATAAGTATTAAATGTCAATTATATGGTATAGGCAAGCATTGAAAAGCAGAAAATGGGGTTAATTGTTTTGGAGAAGGAATCCCAAGTTTTGGCTTTTTTTTTTTTTTTCTTTAAAGATAAAACAATGAGAAGGTTAACACTGAATTAAATCCAATATTTCATATCATAGGGGGAGAGCGTCAGTTTTCTTGCCGCAAAAGCATGGATGTATTAAAGAAAAAAAAAAAATCAAATTTTCATTAACAATATATAGCAAGTTGAGCTATTTTAAATCCAACATTTATTTCTTTCTGGACCTAACTGAGTGAAAGCCCATTGACAACTCCATACGAGAGTATGCTGTCTATGAAAACTGTGGGTTGGGCAGGTTCATGTTGTTTGAACAAAACTCTTGCACCCCACCATTTGGAGCAACAGCTATGGGTTTTCTACTGAAAACTGGTTTGTTTGTTTGTTTGTTTGTTTGTTTAAAAAAAGTACTTTTTTTTTTAATAGAACTACTTAATCTTTGCTGCTACTGAGTAAGGAGAACTTTTCAACCATGTAGTATGATAGTAATACAGTGTTCAAAATAAGCAGCTACAATGTAAAATTATTTGCTATGAAAAACTGTAAGGATTTCCCTACAAAAATCAGGAAAAAAACCAACAAAAACAAAAGGCAGGGCATTATTTTTAAGTCATACCAGGAGCTTGAGCCTGGAGACCCCGTGCCAGGCCACAGCGCGGCCCCCGCCGCGGGCGGGGCCGGGCCTAGCCGGGCAGCCAGGCCCCTGCTGCCGCCCCAGCTAGGCGCGGGGCAGCCCCGGGCAGCGGGCACCGCCCTGGCCAGGGGGCCGCTCTCTCGGCCCCGGGCAGAGCTGGAGTAAGGCCGGGCAGGGCCTGTAAGGGCAGGGGGTGCCCTCAAGGCGCCGCCGCTCCCCCGCCCTGCCCCGGTAGCAGCTCCAGGGACGGCGCGGCGGAGCCCCAGGTGAGGTGAGGTGAGGGAAGGGGGGAGGGAACCTCTGTCAGCGGCGCGGGGCCCCAAGCGTGCTCAGGCCGCGTACAGTGGTGCAGGTCGGGCCTCAGCCCCACCTGCTAGGCATCACTTCTCCTCATGGCATTTTTCCCCTCACTCTGAGGGACACGAGGGAAGAAACAAGCACTGCCCCAGATTTCCAGTTTTATAAATCAGGATGACTATGTAAACATTATTATCCAGTAGTCTCTTGGGAATTCTTTTTTTTACAAAATAACTGTTTGAGAGAGGTGTCATGAGTTGGGCTGGTATATACGCTAATAACAGCAGAAATGTAAGCACGCACCCACAAAACTTCCACTGTCCTGAAGACGTGGGGCACTAGAAAGAGTCATATCTGTAATTACTTTGCCAGCCACCCCTCCACAGCACCTCATGGATCTGCAGGCTCAACATGTGCCTCCCCTCAGCCTGTGCCACCATGTTTACAGCTTCTAGCTAAAAGCTACCAGACGAAGGCTGCCCACAGCCACGCACCTAGAGAGTGAAAACAAGAGGCCAGAAAAACTCTCCAGCCAGCACAGGGCTGTAGCTCAGAGCATTTCCTCTTTCATTGCACACAACCAGCTGGTACTGGTCAGAGCCATGGGGCACTAATAAGCCCAGATGGCCCCAACCAGACTCACAGGGGGCCTCCCCCACATCCATGGGCCCAGGATCTGTATTTAACCTCCACCAGGAAGCCTCCCTCCTTGTCTGAGCTGTATCAGAGATTGCTGGGTTCTGGCTCAGTCACAGCCCCTGTCTGGCTACAGAGCACCTTGATCCTGGGTATTGACTTGCTGCCTTGACCGCAGCCTGTTCCTCTAGCCCTACCTGGTGATTGCTAGACCTGACCTTGACCTCTGGTTTGATTTCCAGGCTTGATCTCACACTGGCTTCATCATCTGTGGTATTTTCTTATAATCTAGGCTTGTCGTTTAATCTGGCWGTTGTTGTTTCTGGGTCTGTCTTGCTTACCTTGGTGGGACAAGCCTAAGCTGGTGAGGCCTGTGCCCTACAGGCTCTGAGGTGCCTCTTAGCTCCTGACTTGCCTTCCCTTAAGCAGCAGCCATGCTCTCGCTGCTTTCTGGTGGTAACCTGCTGTACAAACCTCGTATTTGCTATTGCAGCATATTGCTTCCAGGTGTGGCACAGGAGAGCTATTCCATACATTACTGGAGTTTAGCTGGGAGCCAGCTGTGCTATTACAACAGGAAGGTGATTTTGTTAGTACTTGGTTGGGGGAGGACAATATATTTATTCCCCTCCTTCATTTCTTTATGCAACGCACTGTAGTAAGACAAATTTTACTGAGAGTGTGTGCTTATATATATGTATCTACTTAAAAAAAACCCGACAATTTCCATGACCTTCTTAAATAACTTGCAATTTCAAATTCTAATGATTGAGATCAGCTCATGCATTTATACTGCTCTACTGAGCTAAATAGGAGTGCATTAATAGTTGTAGAAAATAAAATTTTGTATATCAAGGAACAATAACTGTGTAGGGGACAATTAGCTATAGGGATAGTCCAGACTGTCTCAATTACCAGTTATTGCTAGCTAGGTCTAGAATGCCAGGAGAAAAAAAAAATTCATCTTCATATCAGACCTCAAACAGGACAAATACTGAAATAGTATCGTGGCAATTCCCAGAAAATACTCTACAGGCCTTGGTTGTGTAAACATGTACCACAGCAGTAATGCAGTATGCCCAGTACCTCAGTGTCTTACTAACAGTGGTTCCTTCTGCTAGTACTTCTAACACGTCTTCATTTTTAAAAAGGGACTTAAGTGTGTAGCAGCACGCTGAATCTGCCCTGGCAACAAAATACTTTTGTATCCACAGTACTTAGGTGCCGAGAAAGATAAACTATAATCATAGATTCATAGAATCATAGAATCATTAAGGTTGGAAAAGACCTCTCAGATCATCAAGTCCAACCGTCAGCCCAACACCACCATGCCCACTAAACCATGTCCCTAAGCACCTCATCTACATGTCTTTTAAATACTTCCAGGGATGGTGACTCCACCACTTCCCTGGGCAGTAAATCATATGGTCGTACGTAATACAACCACACATTAATTCCATAATTTTAATACACACTCTCTGCTGCATCAACAGTTGAACAAAAGTTTCAACTTACATCAATACAAAGCCTTCAGTTGTTTATAACATATGGCAACAGATTTCTCATATATACTGGGCAGCCAGCCCTTACTGGTTTGTCCAAATCTTGTCCCAAGACTGCCAGCCAGAGCTTTTCTGCACAGCTCTACAACATCTGTTTGGGCTAACTTCAATATCAGCAGAAGTTAGTCCTGTGCCATTTTATTAAATTCTTCAAGGCAAGTGGCTAGCATTTCTTCTAGAGCAGATGGAGCTTAACATGATATAATATCCCTCACATTTAAACCTCATCCATTTGATAGACTTTCCAGCGTAATGACCAACATGTGAGGCCCATTGTTATTTCTTCTGTGTCTATTGCTGCTTTGGCATGGCACGCTATACCAGCTGGAGGGGGAGCTGGTTAATGGAACCCAAAATGTTCATCGCTTTTCTGCACCAAACTGCAGGAATCTTCCTACACCCCCATTTATTTACCCAGGTAAGTGAACAATGTAGCTGTAGTGTTCAGCAGGGCTCCTCAGGGGCACATAAGCTTACCTGAACAAATAGAGATGAAGAATTAGGGCCCCACTTTGCTTGCTTAAGATGAGGCGGGACAAAACTCTGCTTTAGCCTTCATCTTCAGTCCTACAGCACCAAACTCGGTCCACTTGGATACTTAGTCTTAATGCTGTTAGAGGCTAATTCAGTCACAAAGGAATATTTTAGCTGGACCATGCTTGTCTTTTGCCTCTGAAAGTTGGTGCAGTTGATGGAAACCCGGCACAGGCTCTGGTTTCTGGTCATCTTCCTGTGCCCAGCTGGATTCTCAGCAGAATTGTTAATCTTGGATTTTCACAGGCTGAAACATTTCTTCCTGCTTAATATTAAAAACTCCCTGTAACTGCAAGTATGTAAAGTATATGCACAAATTTTGCTCTCAGGTGTTGAATCTGAAAAAAACTCTACCATTTCCAGTGCAAGCAGTTCCCATGTGCATCAGACTAGGTGAGAGCAGGATGTGCCCATTTAACTTGCACTGCTGATACCTGCCATCCTACGCTCTGCATAGTGGGTGCAGAGTGTGGGAGGGGAGTGTGCTCTTAGCCTCACCAAGCTAAAATCTGAGAGTTTTTGGACTAACTTTCACAACCTGTCAAGCTGAGCCCACTGAACCAAGTTTGGGCCTGCCTTGTGTTTTGTGCATCTCAGTGAAAGTGAGAGAATTTTCTGAGACCACGGGGAACATCAGAGCAGGCTTTTGTCCTGTGAAATAAAAAATGCACATTGAAGTGAGAGAGGCTGACTATACCACTTCAGATTAATAGAAGTCATCTTAGCCTTCAACTGATCCAAGCTAAAATTTTGGACGTGAAAGGCTTATCATTAAGACACCAGAAAATGTCATACAGCCATAACTATAGCAATTGCATTCTTTTATTTTTAGAATTAATTTGATACTTTTTATGGATTTCTTGAATGTTGCCCTAGTATTCACGTCTCAGGGCACATTTTCTGCAGGCAGGCAAAACGTGGTACCTCATTTGTCTAAAGTGGCCTTCTTTGTGCTCACTTGGAGGTTACTCGGCGACTCACCTTTGATAAATGAATACCAGGAAGCTCTTGCAATACCATTCTGCTCCAGAAATGTCAGCTGCAATTTTCCATGGATTCAACAGCCCTAAATGATATTGCACCTTCTGCCTGGTAAATAATTGATATATGTCTGATAAAGCAAATGGAGCAGGAAGATTTCCGTTGCATGACTCTTCAGGCTGCTGTATATTTTCTCAGGTTTTGGCAACACTAAACCGATTAAGAAATATATATTCACTACAAGCTCAAGGAAGCCATACATTCCATACATGAAAGAAAATTGATTATACTTTCAGAATGAAGCAGTTCAGGGGGTTAATTTGCCATTGTGAGTCTTATGATTCTGAAAAGCCGCTAGACCACAAAAATTTTAACAGGCGATTTAATTTTTCCTAACATTTATCTAGGCTTTGTTTGTATTATACACAAATAAAATAAATGTTGGAAGAATTAATTTGCAGCTAATCTAAGATCTGAAATGTGTTATATGTTGTATTCTTAATCCAGTAACAATGATGAAATTATTCCCTTAGTTTCTTAGTACTTTTACTCTAAAACTGAGATACTCATTTGCCCTTGCAATGTAAGGAGACATAAACAAGGGTTAGTGGATATCCCTCTGTAGAAGATCTTCCTATTTCTATATCTACAATAGAAGTATTAAATACTTTTGAGTGCCACAGCCAGAACACACGTACAGTTTCACCACCTCTTTCACTTATTTTCTGTCTTTAAAAGGTACTGTAGAATTTAAATTCAACACAGGAAATCTCCAGCATTGTAATGCCAGCAATTAAATCTAGGAGAATTACTCCTGCATTAAAAATTAGTGTAGAATTAAACAGTAGTATAAAATGAACTGTCACCAGATTAAAATGCAGGACTGGGCAATTCAAAATATATGCTGGCTTGTCTGGCACCCAGTTCTGTTGGTCTTAAATCTTGCAGCGCTCCTCTTTCTTTAACAGGCTTAGGAGAAATTAACATGTATGTTGCTCAGACTGAATAGAAAATGATTATGTGCCATTCCAGCAGTTCCCAGAATGTCACTGTCACTTGCTGTGTGCATTAGCTGCCGGATGGATCTGAAGGATCTCCCTCAGGCCAAGATTTCTTAATTCCCATACTTCTGTGACTTCTGCACAGGACTGCTGTACCTCTGCTCTCGTACTCCAGCACCGCAGATATATTCACTTCTTTATCTAAAAGAAGGTATTCTGGAATATATATGTGGTGCTCTGAAAACTCACCTCATTTAAAACAATTATTAAACTGCATGTAATGGAATTTTCAAGTGAACTTTATATATTAATATAAAGTGCTGAATCCTACAATTCTTTTCCTACTTTTACCTCATTTTCATTCATCTTCAGTCTTCACTAGTCCAAATCAATGTTATTTGAACTGAGAAAGCACATTAAGAGCTATCCTCACAAAATAAGAGAAAATGCTGTACCAATTCAATTCTCATTTACACCACTGAAAATGTGGTAATCGGAGTAAATGCTGTGATGACAACTTGGAAAAATCATCCAATTTAATAACAAAAACAATATGATCCAAAGATTTTTATTTGCTTATGTGAAGTCTATGCTTTGTCAGCTATTTACATGTTATACATTACTATATGAGTTATGTCTGATGCAATAAATAATCCACACAGATTACCTTATCAATGAAAATCAGTGAAATTTGCTTACAGGTTTTTTTTATGTGGGGTCAGGTTCTCAGCAATGTAATAAAAAGCATGTTCATAAGTTATCTTCTGATTATCATCAGTTTCAAAATCCACCTTAGATACACGTCCATGCTAATAACGCCTAGGTGCATAAGCAGTCATTAAAAAAGGGCAGTCACATTAAAATTATCTATCTCTGAAATTATATTCAGAGATACATTTCAATAAAAATKTTTTCTGGCTTTCCCTAATCTCTAGACATCCACATACTTAGAAGTGGTAAAAACACTAGATGCTAGGCATTGTTCTATATTATCTGTTTCTGTATTGAGCTAATTTGAGCTTATAGTAAGGAAGTTTTGTTCATTTTTGAAAGCCAACGTATTTCTTATGTTATTTCACAGAATCCGTCCTTCTGAAGGGTTACCACGTAGTCTGTTCCGAAATAGCTAACGTTACATAGATTCAAAGAGCACGAGTACCATCTTCTTTCTTTTGTATTTTTTTCAGGCAGATTTAAAAAAAAAGTCTTCAAATAGTTAAGCCAATGATATCTTTGCCAAAAGTGCTAAATTGCCCTTTTCTCTGTATAGATATGAAAAGATGTGGTCTTGCTSCTGGTGATATTTGCTCTGCGGGAGAGAAGCTGAAATAATGTTCTAAACGCAAATAGAGTACAGGTGAGTTGGGCCTTTTGAAAATCACTCTCTCTGTATTGATTCACTTCAGGAATAAAAGCCTATAGGACTGATTGAAAGTCAGCCACAAGCACAGACAAACCACTGCAGACTTTTTGCACAAGTGGCTTGAAGTCTCTAATAAATGTCAGCTGTGGATAGCAGATAGGGAGAATTACCCCACAGCTGCATATCGCCCCACCCCCAAACCTTTTTTATTCTGGCTCCTGAAGACATTCAATTTAGTTTAAAAACGCCCTCTTCCTGTYGTAGGTGAGGATTTTGAAAGTGTGGATGAAATAATTGTTTAATAAAGTGATCATCCAAGTGAAATAAAAAGAGAATGGTAACAAGCATTTTAAGAAAACTTTTAACAGTGTTAGGGGGTAGGTGTTTGCACTGCTTAAATGCAGCCAGCAAATGACATACTTTGGTTCCTTGAACATACCTCTAATGGAGAAAAGTGGTTTTTTTAAAAATGACTTAGTGTGAACCTAATGGTCTGACTCACCACTTTAGAGAGAGCACATTGTCTGCAGAGCTTTTTGTAGAAACATTAATTCATCTTAGTTAATACTTAGTATGAAATCATATCTTTTTAACTTTCCATAGCTTACCTGTTTGCTTTTCACAGTGTAGGCACAGTTAAAATCTATCCGTACCATTTCACAGTGTGAGCATATACACCCATGGGACCCTCACATTTCTGCCCAACTGGGTGTCATGTTGAAAGACTGCCAAATACCAGTGGCCACACATAGATATAACATAATAACTATTACTTAAAAAAAGGGTCTGATCCAGCTAAAATGCTTATCAGCAATCCAAATAGTCCACTACAGGGAAAGTAAGGACCAGAATCCAGCATGAGACTTACTTAGAAGGAGATGACTGCAAGAGGACACATGGTGTAATTTTTGTGTGGTTGAATTTGGAAAGGTAAGGTTTCCTGCTTCTCTGAGTCAAGTTTGATCAAGAAGATGTTAATATTTTTCATGATCAA
Organism: Phoebastria nigripes; assembly: GCA_035582835.1. NCBI lineage: Eukaryota > Metazoa > Chordata > Aves > Procellariiformes > Diomedeidae > Phoebastria > Phoebastria nigripes. Next base: position 504,270 of record JAYKAV010003075.1, on the reverse strand, counting down.
ATTCAATTTGGGATCTTACCTAAAGGGCTGAGAACATKGTCAGTTCATCCCTGATATGGATGACTGGTGGGAAGTATCCTACCTGCTCGTACTGCTGTCTTCCTTGCAGGGGGAAACTGAAAGTCAGGCATCAGGTCAGCTGAATTTAGACAAATGCCTGTTTGATATAACAATGTTGTGTGCTCAGCACTGTATTATCTGGATACCCTAAAACCAGCAGATACTAAATTCACTAGATTTCTTTCAGATTTTGGCATGGTAGATGTTAGTGTTACAGGCACATCAGGCAGTATTAAAACCCCATACAAGTTTATAGTACGAGCCCAGCTGAAAAAGAGTTTTTCAGATACAACTTTTTTCTTTTCTTTGTTTCTAGTTCCTGTTGACCACAGGGTGATAGAACAGAATAGTAGTGCTTGCTAATGGCTATATAGTTTTTAACCTACTAAAATCAATCCAGTAGCTCAGCTCAGTTCCTAAACTGACATCATAAAACCCGCAACAAATTCAGCACCACTCAGCAGTCTAAGTACAGGTAAGAAAGGAGTGAGCACAGGGGTCTAACCACCTTTCTGCAAAGACACCACTGCTAACACACTTTACACTGTCAAGTGATGGTTTTAGTAGTCACTTTGAATGTATGTTTACATTATTATTAATAAGATATATTCATGATGCAAGCATGGTAGTTTCCATGAGCTTTTCTTAGAGCTTTTCCTCTAAGAGTCAGTTGAGCTTTTTCAGAGCAAACTATGTACAAAAGAAACAGTTACAAAGCACAACATTCAGGCTGATTTATCTTCTGTAGCAAATAAAAACTTGATTTAATAAAAGGGTTTCAGTGGAGCAAAGCCTCATCCTTGAATGGGCAGCAAAATCTGGCAATTTTTCCAGGATCATTAACAGGGCTTGTAAGAAGTACTACTGAACAGGAGAAAAAAATGAAGGAGGTTGAAAGCTGGCTGTTAAAGAATGCAGTCTCTTTTGGATTCATAGCAAGGCAGGCTCTTCTGATTGTGTATCTCCTTATTCTGATGGAATTGCTGCAGACTGCTGAAGATCAAGGAGCAAAAAAAAAAAAAACACACCAGCAGAAAAACTCAGAAGACAATTATGCATTTCAACCAGCGTTTGCAATTCTGCTATCCCTACGGAGAATATGGAAACGGTCAAACTTCCCCATGCTAATGACCACATACAGAGGCTGATTTAGGAGGGGAAGACAAACAAGGTGCCTGAACAGAGTAACACTGTTGGGGCACAGAAAGAAGTGATACTAATTTGCCAGAATATGAAACCTGTTGTTTCATCAGCAAAAGACAATAGAGCAAATGAAAACTTAACTGCTATTGGTAAAGAAAGTATGACAGCAGTGTAGATCCAAACCCAATAAAACCTGCTGTTAAAATTCAGAGCAAACTTCAAAATCGCAAGGAAAATTGGTGAATTTCTCTGGGAAGAGAAGCAAGACCTTAGGCAATGGAAATTCAAAATTCAAAATGGATTAAAAGGGATCTCTAAAGTTAAGAGGAGAGTGACCTGACAGCTTAGCTGCAGATTAAAACTCAGAAGTTGTTTGGAGGATGAGAGCAATCCAATGCTTCCTAAAATGAAGCAGCCCCTCACAGACTGTTTTAAATTAATGTTACAGAGCACAGTCAAAAGCTGCTAATTCAGGAAACTAAAGCAAAGATGATGGATTTCTTGAAGTATTCATTTTGTCTTTAAGGAAAAGTTATATTGTACCAAGTAGGCAGTATTTGCATTAAAATACGGCATTGAATTGTTTCAAAGTCAGCCTATACAGTGCCTCTCGCAACTGGTAGCATTATTTTTTTGTGGTTTGTGGCTCTGAGTGGCCACTGGTACATTCAAAATCTCCAGCCACAAAAGCAAGCAGTGCTTGCACCTTTCTGAAAGGGCACATCTCCCATTCTTAAATAGGAAAAATATCTTTGGACAAAACCGTGAACAGTGTCACAATGGCATTATATGTTTCACCCCACAACAGACATTAAGCTTTGAGCAGCAACGTTACTGCTTGCAGCTAACTGACAGATGGCCAACAGCTGAGAGGAGAGGATATCTCTTGGAAAAGGGATGGTAGGTGCAGGACTGAGAAGTGCCCTGATGGGATTTATTATCAATAAGGCATTGGTAGGGTGCTGCCAGATCATGACTCTAAGAAGGAGTAAAAAGGAGGATTGCAAGAATGGGGTGTGAAAATCCCCTTTTTTGCCTGTTACACAAAATAGGAGAGCTTTCCTTTTTGCTGTGAAACTCAGCTGGTAGCTCAGGGCATTCAGGAGATATTATAGCCGCTAGGAATTGCCTTAGAGGAACAAGTAACTGCTAAAGAGGAGAAGGAACAGCAATTGCTCATCACTGTGCTGCTTCTGCAGTGATTGCAGAGCAAGACACATTATATGGCATTACAGCATTGTTAGGAGGTGATAAAACAGCAGCATAAGAGCAGGATCCCTGATAGACCTTACAGAAGGTATGATGGCATTTTGGCTAACCACCATATCTTTGTAGAGCACTGGGCTGGTGTTATTGAGGGAACACTGACTTTACTCTTGCACATGAGACTTTTTAGCATCTATGCTCCTATTGCCTTTTGAGGGAGGGAGGTTTGTGGGGGGAAATAAATATTCAAGGAGAGTCATGAAAGCTTTAAATGACAAATCCACTACCCACCTAATGTAGCTAGTTGGCTGACTAGTAACAACTGGGATAAAATGATGGCAGGCAGAGGCCATCCAGAAACTGTTAGCTGCAGACTGAGAGAACAATTTAAGTAGCAAAATTACACCAATAAGTGCTGACTGTGAAAGAGAGGGCAGTACTCCTCTTTTCCTCCTCTTCTAACTGAGCACCTACATGTTTAGTAATTGCTTTTTTCAAAGCACCATCGTTATCATCAGAACCTTGAGCACAGGCCACTGATGAAGATAAGATAATGGAGATTTGATCTTCCCTGGTAGTCCTCTGTCGGGGAAGATTCCCCTCCCTGTGCATTTCTCATGAACAGTAATTTTGCTTAAAATTCAACACACACATACCAAAGCTTTATTAATATGCTTCTGTCTGAGCAGTGCATCAAAAAGCTGCAAAATGTAAGGCTGACAAAAGGAGAAGATCCATATATGAGCCAGTGACAGTAATTGTCAGGTTTAACAATATATTATATTCCCCATATCTATTTTCCAAAGAAAGTAATAATCTATGTGATTTTTGTTGTATAATTCTGAAGAAATAGGCTTGTTTTTATAAGTCAGTGATCATGACATTTATTTATTTTTACCATAAGTTCTTAAGAGAGTTCTCAGAACCATTTTTATCCCTGACAAGCTATAGCAATATAAATTAAATGCCTCTGATGTATGGTGTTCTGTGATTATAACAAGGATGAGTTGTTTTTGTATAATTTCATTTTCACATTACAGATTTTGTCACAAGTATGATGTACCCATACTTGGATACATGGTTTAGTTTAGGAAAGACAACAGTAAACATCAGACCTTTCGCTTTCTGATATTCTTGTATTTCTTTTCTCTCAGAATTACCATCTTCCTGAGGTTTACCCGTAGAAAAGTAGACTAAATGCAGTAATATTCTGAAAAATGTGTTATGTGGGAGAGAGGCTTGCTTATGATGTATCAAATATTAAAATAATGAAGCTACCTTCCTAAACCAAGACTATGCCACTGTATTTCAATGCAAAAAAAMCCCTGTTCATTAGACTGATATGTCAAGTGTAAAACTGCTTCAAAACAAGGAATTGTTATGTTTAAGTTTTTCTTTTTTATTTTCAAGGTAAAAATAGGTTTTCCTACCCTTACTGATATTGAATAGCATCAAACACCATGAGTAGGTCCACTGATCTCTCATTTGTTGTTTCCCCTTGAGTGTTACTGTGCTCGTTGTGTGTTACAAGAGCATGCATACAGTCTGGTACTGTAGAGCAACTGATATGACGTACGCTTTCACTTATTCCCCTGCCTGCTTATTCCCCCCGGTAACTTGTAGCAGCTGGCAGAGGGGCTGCTGTTTTTCAAGGCTTCAAATTTTGAATATCTGCCTTGTGGTGGTAAATTGATGACACAGGCACAGACATTTTTGTAACCAGGAAAGACTTGTGATTTTAAATATTTCTTCTGCTTCTTTTTTTCCTTTCTTAGGAACAATTTGCCATCTGGGAAGCAGACTTCTGTGAGCAGTTTAGCTGCAGCACCTGAAAAGTGAGGCATATGCAACACCAGGTGGGCTGGCCAGTTTCTTAGTCAGCTGTTTCATCTGTTAGTCTTCTGCCTGACTTTTTATATTTACTGTATCTGCTATTCCTTGGTCTTTACCTTCTACGTTTGCAGTTTTTAACAATTAAAATACTAACCTTAATGAAATTCTCCCTTTTTAAGCCAGGTCCAAATTTGTTCAGATGGATTTTTTCCCTATACATACATCACAAATCAGAGAAATCCGTTCTTCAAGTATCAGTCACATTTACAAATGTCTGATACATGCATTTCTTTTAAGTGCATTGACTTCAATACAAGGCAACACAGCCCTGTGCTGAATGAGTTTGAAAAATCCCAGTAATATCAATTTCCACTTCTCTTAAGAAATTGAAACACGTCAGTTCACAAACACTTCCTCATACACATTTTGAACATTCACTGTCAGTGCACACTTCTGTAAGTCAAAAACTGGTTAAAGGCCAACTTTTATATTGTCTGAGAATTTGACAAGTCTAGCGTTAATTACAATCTTCACATCTTTGGACACCCAAAAAGAGGAATGTGTGGTTGACTGGTAAAGCAAGAAATGTTGAACATACAAAACCACACAGTTCACAGATATTTACATCATGACTTCAATAAAAATAGATCAACCATAAAGTAAACAGTACTAAGCTAGCTGGAGAAAAAATAAGCATTTATTAACATGTCGTGGCTTAACCCGTCAGTCAGCTAAATACTACACAGCCGCTTGCTCACTCCCCTCTGGTGGGAGGGGGGAGAGAATCAGAAGAGTAAGTGAGAACTCGTGGGTTGAGATAAAGACAGTTTAATAGGGAAAGCAAAAGCCACGCACGCAAGCAAAGCAAAACAAGGAATTCATTCACTCCTTCCCATTGGCAGGCAGGTGTTCAGCCATCTCCAGGAAAGCAGGGCTCCATCACGCGCAACAGTTACGTGGGAAGACAAACGCCATCACTCCGAACGTCCCCTGCTTCCTTCTTCTTCCCCCAGCTTTATATACTGAGCATGACGTCATATGGTGTGGAATATCCCTTTGGTCAGYTGGGGTCAGCTGTCCCAGCTGTGTCCCCTCCGAACTCCTTGTGCACCCCCAGCCTCCTCACTGGTGGGGTGGTGTGGGAGGCAGAAAAGGCCTTGACTCTGTGTAAGCACTGCTCAGCAATAACGAAAACATCCCTATATTATCAACACTGTTTTCAGCACAAATCCAAAACATAGCCCCATACTAGCTACTATGAAGAAAATTAACGCTATCCCAGCCAAAACAGCACATAACATTACTGTAGTTGTTATGTGACTATAATGTAGAATTGCAGGAAGAATTCACTTCTGACACTGAAAAAGAACTTCACTGGAACAAAGGTATCTCATCCTATCCTTTCTTTAACTCCAGTGGCTCGAATGCTTTGTACTTAATCCAAATCCAAAGTTTGAGCAAATAGAATCAACTCTTCCTGAAAGGAGTTTGGACCGGGCTCTAAATTAACCACAATAAAATAATGATAACACAAATTTAGCTCATTTTTAGGATATATATTACAAATGGCATTTGGTGTTTTGTCTCTTAGTTATATGTGTTTGAAGTATATGAACCTATTAAAAATAAGCACAGAATTTAGCATATTTTTGTACTTTAAACCTATAAAATAATGGCAAATTATATTAATTTCTTTATTCACTTTACACAACATCTTTTTCAAGCATCGGAATCAAGATATATGGGGATTATAGGATTAATTTGGCAGTGTATAACAAGTTTTGTATGTTTAAGTCAGTAGATTTTTTCTCTTTAATTCACCGAGTTATACCAGCATTAAATTGATATAATGTAGCAGTGGATGTGGCTCAGAGATTATACAGAGTTTATTGTGACTTTATGCTAGATAAAAATAAGGGAATTGAAACATTTATGTTCAGAAGAAAACAACTCAACTCTGATAAAATGAAACTCAGCAACTTTACTTTTGTAGGAAAGCATTTGTTCCTTTCAAAAATGTCAAAAAGTAAATTACACTTAATTAATCAAACTCTGAGTGATTCCCAATTAGTTTCCTACAGTTCTTCTGACAGCTCTTTCCATTATTACAGAGTGTGAAAACAATAAGCAAAAGAGAATGACAATACATAATAACCAGGAGAAATTCAAATGTTATAACTTCATAAAACACTCTCTCTGTTCCTCAAGCTCTGAATGCTTACTTACATAAAAGTCCAAAATTAGGTTTGTGTACACAACCTAAATAACATCTATTCAGAATGCCTCTGGTGGCTTCCACCAGTGAAGGAAYTGTCAGGTAGTAACACAGAGCTCTCCCTCGCACCGGTGACATACTGTAGGATGGGAAAGATAACATACTTTTCATTTTAACTAAAGTCTTAATTTAAATGTGTTCTAATTTCCCTAAGCAAAAATATCTCCAGGATGGAATTCTGTTCTTGTTCTTGTTCATCCTGTTCTTACTCACTCAAATGGTGCTGTTAAAGCCAGTGAAATTACAGAAATTGACCCTCAATATTTTCCTTTCTATCCTGTAGGGAATTGAGACATTTAATCTGAGATAACAGAACCAGCCAGGAAGTAAAAATGCAACTCATAAAAGTCAGGATTTCCACAAATGATAGCCAAGCTGAAAAAAATAAGAGAGATTTGCAATATGGGGCCCATTCTTTCTACTGCATAAATGGAATTTTTAGTTACTCTTTGTAGAATGTCAGCTCTGTCACTGTAGGAGAAACATTTCCAGAAAGGAGCACTATAATTTCTTTCTCTGTRTCAAATGTTACTGGTGTCTCCCACGCGTGAAGATCACTGATGCACTCATTTTCAATTGCATCTCCCAGACTTTGAGACTTCTCTGCAGATATTTTTGCAAGTGCTTCAGCAAATGATGAGCAGAAATCAGTTTATTTGTTTTAAATAGTATAGTGTGCTATTATAATTTCATGCATTTAGTTTTTATTTTTCTAAAAGCAAAGACAAAGTAATTCTCAGCAGCAGCAGACTTGCTTCTCTCTGCTTTTATTCTTTTTAAAAAAGAAACTAAAAATGATTCTATCTTGAATATAGCTTATCTGCAGAGTATGTCTGAATTTCAATGCTTAATCATTGCCTTCTTAACCTTTAGCTGATTTTAACAGAAGCATCCTTTGCACTATTGTTCTGGTTCCTGTGTTGGAACAGTTAATTACTATATRGACTGCATATGTGCTTGCAACCAGAATCTCATCTAAAAGTAGCATCTGGAAATTCGGATTTCTTTCTTATTTTGTTCCATTTACAGGAAGTCTTTTATATCATACCCATATGTGCAGGCAACTTCCAAATCTCTATATCATTGACAGCTGCTAAGTCTAGGGACGAGGCTGCTGAAAACACGTGCATTGTAAGACATGCACAACTTCCTTACTAACCGCAGCCTCTTGCTGAACAGTGTCTCCTCATGGAGCAGAATAGAAAAACATGGAAAATTAGTGGGAGAAAATGGACAAGAGAAGGCATATGGGGGAACCTCATGGTTACCAGAGAAAATATTTCACAAATGATGAAGAGCTGGTAAAATTTCTGGAAACTTTCTCAGGATTGCTAATAACACAATAATAGTTATTCGCTGCTTTTCTCTGTATTTGCTATCATCTCTCTAATCAAGGATGAATATCAAGACCATAGTAATCGAAGTGGTCTAAAACTTTCAGCACTGGAATTTTCTAAAATTATCAACTTACCTTAGGATGGGACAACTTAGTTCTCCCCAAAGAACAAAAATGCTATACAGTCACACTATGAACAGGCAGGCATAGAGGCAACAGCAGCAGCACATCCCTCTCGAAAGCTGAGGAGCATCTTGCAAATTATGTGTCAGGACCCCCTTTCAGATGGGAAATAGAGCAGTTACAGTGAGAGGCAGAAATATGAGTAAGTTGAGCCTACAAAAATAATCTGAAATGTTCAGTTAAAAAAGAGTGATTTATAAAATATTAGCCTTTGACCATTATAAGATCCATGTTCAATAAAAACACCATTCCGTCTCCAAGCTAAAAAAGATACAAAGGGATGATGGCTGCATTTTACTATCAAATTTGTTTGCACTCCAGTGCAGTGATTGTTGCAAAGCTGAGGTAGTTCTGTACATTAGTTTTTCCTGCTTGCAGATGTTGAGAGGAGCATATCTAGGTTCAAACTGGTAATAAGAATTACAATCAGTCTCAAGGGAGAACTTCTGTCAAGGACCAGGATATCTGCAAAATTTGGGTGAGCCACTCTCTTGACACTTTTTGCACTGGAGATATTAGGAGCAAAGTGCGATCGGACAGCGGCAAGATCAATCCTTTCAAGGGTTGCGAGCTGGGAGGAAAGGTGTCGGTCTCTTTTCCCATGTAACAAGTGATATGACGAGAGGAAATGACCTCAAGTTGCACCAGGGGAGGTTTAGGTTGGATATTAGGAAAAAATTCTACACCGAAAGGGTTATCAAGCATTGGAACAGGCTGCCCAGGGAAGTGGTTGAGTCCCCATCCCTGGAGGTATTTAAAAGAYGTGTAGACATGGTGCTTAGGGACATGGTTTAGTGGTGGACTTGGCAATGTTAGGTTGACGGTTGGACTCAATGATCGTAAGGGTCTTTTCCAACCTAAACGATTCTATGATTCTATGCTGGATGCTGCTGCTGCTGCACTCAGGTGAGTGAGTTGGAAACTCCTCAGGCAGGAGAGAGAACAGAGTGACCTGAAGTTTCACCTTATGGCTCCAAGTCTGACACTGAGGTATTCTTTCATCTAACAGGCAAAATCACAGCAACAGCTTGGAGATGAAGTCAAGAAGTAATAAGGGTTTATATTTAATTTTTAACAAATAATGAGGGCAACTAGCTTCCAATACCTGTTTACAGGACATAAGTGTTTCATCTCTGGGAGACTATGAATAAGACTGGACTTCTTTCAGACCCAGATATTCCTGGTAGTATTCTCTATGAAAATCTTTATCCCGAGGTAGCCTTGTGGTATTTATGTTTGATGTCTTAAGCATACGAGTATCCTTCTGTTTCATACTTTGTAATACAGCTTGCCAAGGATGTTTAAACCACATCTCAGTGTTCACAACATTTGGTTACCCTAAGCAGTCACAGACCTTCACAATTGGTAGAAAATCTCTGCTTTCCCCAAGGAGTTCACAGAGCTGAAGGTGTCACAGTGCAGCCATTTGGGCCACCTCAAGTCCAGAAGGGTTGTACTTACCTGCAGCCGTCTTAAATTGGATTGCAAGTTAATATTGTCATGAGGCCTCTTTAGTCTGATATTCCTTGTCCCTGCTCCCTCCCACTGGCCCCAGGAAGTGGGGGAAACCCCTTTCATGAAGTATCTTTATTATGCGAAGCTGTTAAAAAGGTCTTTTTGATTGATGGGCTCAGCCCTGTTAATAAAAATCTAAATTGTTTTAAAAACATAATCCTGAGAACTCTTTCTAAGTGTAGGTTTTTTTAGCAAACACAGTGTAAAGCAAGGCTTTAGCCCTATATTCAGCAAGGAAAATGATGGACCTTTATGCAACAGTGTTTGTCAGAGAGCAGGCCAATTTGGGCAAGCATGATTTTGTGGCCTTCCCATCTGCCACTGGTCAAGGATGTGCTGAGAAATGATTTTTCAGTAAACAAGCTGACAACTTCAGGAACGATTTAATTCTCTGAGATCTATAACCACTAAGGAGATCAAATATAATTCCTCAGAACAAGCAGAGAAAGATTTAGGAAGCAGAAAATACTATTAAACTCCTGATGCCGCTAGAACCTCTAGAAGCCATCACAGAAACAGCAGTGAGCAGGGAAGGAGCCCTATAAACACCATCAGTCTGAAGAGCTCCTGTAGCTTTGGACCTGGGTGGTCCAAAGCCAGCAGCCATGTGTGGGGTTCAGGGCTGAGCATAAAAGATTTAGCCGAGTTTGCACTTTTACATTTTGAATCCCTTTCACTGCAATGATAGGCTTGAAAATGTAAAGCAGTCCTGAACACTCAAGGTTTAGCATGGATGTGACCTAATTATCAAAGTTATTCCAAATCCCTACTAGCCGCCAAAAGTTAGGATCCTGGGGACATTAAGTCCTAGACAGCACTCTCAGTGTGTGTTTAGTAGGGATGATTTCTTCATTCAGCTAAAGATCCCGTCGAGTTCTCCATCTGACTTAGAAAGGAGGCAGACCTGGTGCAGCCACGTATTTCCATTGTGGTTTAATCAAGTCATGCAGGGCCAATTGGCCAAAAGTGGTCACTCTTTTGGGTACCCAACATTAAATAAAAACACTTAAAATACTTTTCATCTATTCCAAACTAAAAATCTGGCAGAAGCAGAGTCAAACCTGCAGATGCTGAACGCTTTGACCTTAATCTAGAAAAGCACTTTGGCTTGTAGCTAGCGTGACGCACACAACAGTGTCTAGTAACTGCTCACATAAACTGGAGGATATGCTTTTAGGGCGAACAGGCAGAGAATTCTGCTGTGTAATTTCTGATTATATTAATTATAGTTTTGTCCTCTTTGCAAGGATGCATTAGGCAAAACTGTTTGAGAAATGCTGCTTTGCTTTAAAGAAAAGAAAAAAATACCAAAAATGAAGATGGAGCAAGGTTTGCCAAGTTTACTAAGGTTTTGGTATTTGGAAGAACTAATGTTCATCATCTGAAAGCCCCTAAKAGTTGTCTCTCCTATTATCCTGTCAAGTATAAGTAACAGTATTAATAATGGAAGTGCTTTGATTCTAAAATATCCTTTGAAGATCTCAGAGTATCTGTCAAAAAAAATAAGCAGAGCTTTAAAACTTTAACATCTGCCTTAGGTAATAAAGTAGAGGAAGTGTGTAATAATTTTGCAGTCCGCTGCGCAAACATTGCCTGTAAATGGTTTCAGCGGGGTTGCAATTAATTTTTGTTTAACTGCAGATAGCGAGGCAAAAGTTAAGCATCCATCACTGGATTGGAAGCCACCTTTCCCTGGTTTTCCATGGTTTCTGGGACTTTGTGAAATTAGTTTTATGTTTTACACTGCAAGTTTGCAGATGTCCATTAGATATATTTTATAGAAGATGTGGTTTCTGAAAAAAAGAATTCATTTTTTTCAGGGAAAATTTGCAAAAATTGTTAGTTTTTTCTCAAAGAAAAACTGGAAAAAGATCTTGATTTCAGGTGGTTCTCCTGAATGGAAACAGTTTGCTTGTAGGACCTAATCAAATGCATTTATTCAGCCAGTCCACCTGAACTTTGGCAATGCTCAGTAGGCAACGTTTCATGTTCTCATTTTCCCATATGATATAAGCTTCCTTGCCAAACTATCCCCACCTATGAAGGAAAATTTCAATCCACAACCATGTCTTTATTTCTTAACTATGTTGCTCTCTGAACATTTTTTTCTAATAAATATTAAACTTTGCCCTGAGACTAAAAGACAAACATATTGAAAATTTGGAATTCCTAGTCAGATAAAATATTTTTTAATTTTCAATTAGATCTTATCTACATTGAATTTATGCAGGACTGCTCCAGCTGTACTCCTTGTCAAAATCAAAATATTTAAGTGAGAGATGATGGAAAAACAACTTTCATTAGTGTTTAATATTCTGTGTTAAGTAGCATCTAGAGACACCAATCTGCAGTGTTGTGCTGGGGCTTATAGAAACCATTAAAACTAATCTTTGTCCCACATAACTTGCAAGCAACAAAGAACCCTTGATTCAAGGCCTATCTCCTAACAGTGAGGTTTCCAGCATGGGGACCACAAATTCCTGGGCTCAGAGGAATTCTAATGAAAAGTAACTAAGGGTAATTGAGGTCATTATTGACAGCAGGCTATATGGAGAGCTGCATTTTCACATAAGAGCTTTCAGGTTATATACAATAAAACGGTAGGCTATTTTTTGTCATTCAGATCCCATCCTTCTCTAAAACTATTTTTCATTTTCTCCATTTTTTTTTCCTCCTCTTTGTTATTACAAGGTCTCATTATCTTCAGCCTAAGTAGTTGTAGCCTAACTTCTTGTTTTGAGATAGCCTATGGGAGGTAAATACAAAAGCCAGGAACTTGAGATAAAAGGTAAGACTTCTTTCTGTGTACTCACTCCACATGCTCAAAGATTGTCTCTTTTTCTCTACTTTTTTTCATAGTATCACATGCAGGAGTTAAGAAATAAAACCTTACAGAGGAAAAAAGCATTATGTAATTAAGAAACTAAATCTCTATGGAAATCTGACACTGAGTGAAATGAAAGAAGGCTTTTGGAGTGGATTTCCACACAACTAGAACCATCAAATCACTGAAGTTTGTCAATAAGCCAGAAAGATGCAGCTGGAGAGTGATAACTACTGGGGTTGAGTAAGATTTGTGGAGGGGGAACAAGTGTAAACAATACTTTTTGGTTTTGAATTTCATATATTTGCATGTTAAACACACAAACACAAACGTGCATCCCAGAAACATTTCTTTTTCTTGGATTGTTTTTAACTTTTTACTTCTTGTGTTACTTTATGAGAGGCTACGTTAATTTGTGTGTGATGTTGGTTTTGGATGTTTTGAGCATGGTGTCCAGCAGTGTGTGCTGAGTAACAGAGCTTTCAGTGTACTGTGTGAAAGTTATTACAAAGCTACAACTCCCTTTTTCTTTGTGGAGTGTATAATCCTTAGACTATTTAATTTTAGTATACCTGTTTATAAGGTTATTTAGAACCTGATAGCAAAACCTTGCTTTGAGCTTAAGCCAGTTTTCACAGAACCTATTGGGCAAAGGGGAGGTAGGACTTGTGAACTGAATGGTCCTGTGTCAGGTGATCAAATAGTTTCATTTCATTTTATTCTGGTTCTGATGCCTAGGAGCTTTGAGCATGAGAGGATTCGACAACAGTTTTATCATGACCTAGGCCAGAACAGGAGGCTATAGCCTTTGCTAATGGGAACCATTAAAAGAACTGCATGATTTTGGCAGAAGTAGACTGAGTTGTTGTATTCAAAAGAGATAATGTCTGGAATTAATTCCTTATAGAATGGGACTCTATCTTACTCTATAAAGGCACAGCGTGGTAGCAGCAGGATAGCTGAGCTGTTTTTCAACGCACTAGTGCTTATTTACAGACACCTATACAAAAGCACGTCAGGTACAACTTCAGAGTTAGGCAATCAAAGGATAATGCTCAGTTTATAGTCAGTTGTGCTGAATTCAAACTGAATTCTTTCCTCGTTTTGTCGAGTCCTCCTTGCCATGACAGTAGTGCCAGCAGGCTGTGGAGTTTCTGGCTTCATTCATATAAACTCAAATCCATCATCATCTTCTACTGTTATTACAGAAGACTGTCCAAGTTTTCCTCTCCTGATATCCAGCAAAGAGGGGAATAACATAGAGTCCCAGCAGTCTGTAAAGTGACTAAACCTGGAGAGAATTTCTTGGATCAAATATAAGCAAGATACTTCACAATAATCTTTCAAAAGGAAAACTGTTAGGAGACCTAAAATCCTGGAAAATATCCTTGAAAGTCATAGCATTAGGCATGGAAAGAATACTTGAAATAATTTTGATCAGATCTAGAACTGCCATGTAAAAGATGTAGTACTTAAATGCTAGGCCACTGTACTGTGCTAAACAGAGTATCCAAGGGGCTTTTTCATAACTCTGGGGTCTAAAACATCCCTCTACAAAAATGAAAGCTTTGTGTAGAAATGAAACTGTTGGATATTTCTGACGTACAAACCAAGCGCTAGATGATGCAAAGGAAAAAGAAGAGAGAAAAAAGAAAGATAAAAGATTTGGAACAATATGCTAGTCTGTGCTCAGCAGATAATAATGTCAGAAAGACTTTCAAAAGAAATGTTAAACAAGTGAATTTATTTTTGTTCTGTCCCTCTTTTAGGAAGCATCTAATTCTTTCAATTAATTGATTTGAATGACAGTTGTAGATGACTAATGAGCTACAGATGTCCAACTCTATAAGCTGCAGTTAGGAAAACATGGCTTATTTATCAGTCCTTTACAAGGGGGAGAAAAAACCTAAAAACTTTTTATCTGTTCTTTTTATTTGTTTTAGTTCCTTCTATCTTTGCAAAAATCTTTAGCTCCATCTTCAGAGCAGTAATGTGTATGCACCTTCAAACCAGAGAGGTAGGAATCTGTTAAGCATATCACAACACGCTGGAAAGTAACACAGCACAAATGCTTTGAAATATGGTTGAAAACAAGGGAGAATTTAAACCAAGTATGAGGCAGAAAACTTTGAAGTACAACATTTCCCATGGATTGGTCCTGATTCTGGCAGCTACTTGTGCTAAGTTGGTTTGAGGAGTTCTTGTATGGCTTAAACATACATGTGTGTAAATACTTCCCTGAACAGGGTATGTTTTACCAATGTGCACATAAAAGATCAGTGAAAAACTCTTGGCTGGGTTTGGGGGGAAGGAGTAGGGAGTGCAGTGAAAAATAGTGATGTATTTAACCCAATAAATTACTGGGTACTGAGTTGAGTGGCTTAAAGCTGCTGATGAAAGCTGACACTCAGCTGTTGATAGCAGAGGCTGCATACTTAGGAGCCTACTGTGTTTGAAAATAGGAAAGCCATCATTTGGCAGAGTTAATGGGCCTGTTGTCAGCTGCATGACAGCTGGGTTATAGAGTAGTAAGGCTAAGGAAGTCAGAGGAGTACAGAATAAACTAATTCTCAGCTGAGAGTATGGTTGCTTTAAATGTCAGTACTTTAAAGGCATTTCGTCACTTGGCTTTAAGTGCCAGGTCTGCTTTTGGCAATGGCTTCTTTTTTTTTTCCCCATCCCACCAGTGCAGCTTCTGTCTGAGATCAGGTGGAGCCAAGACCTGTGCTGCTGAGAACAATGCATCTCCCTGAATTGCCAGTGAACATGAGCAAGTTTATTTGGTTTATTACTATTTCAATTATTCAGTTTGCAGTGTTTTCAGAACCTACTTCACGCAAATAACTCTTGCAGCTCAGTAACCAGTTTGGGATCTAGTTTTACCGTAACCACATGGGTGTTGAAGAACAGACTTAAATCCTTATGGGCTTGATGTAAACATACACATTCAGTTTAATATGCTTCAAGTTCAATTTTAATAAAACGGACTTCCTATTCTCAAATTCAGCAAAGTATTGCATACTGTAATTAAAAAGACACTAATGCTAAAACCCAAGAACATTAATTTTTGCATTGTTTTTTCAATAAAGGCTAATTAAAGCATATTTAAGTTTTAATAATAGCTAGGAGAACAGTACTTAAGACAATTCAAATTAAGCTGGACACATGTTCAAGACAAGTGTCCCAAAGCAACCCTAAATAAATGTCAATTGTCCTCCTTTCTGCAAAATGTAATTCTTTCAGACTTAGGAAGATACATGTTGCCCTGGAGTTTGGTTGTGATCTCTGCATCTCTCTCTCAAAGTCAGGCTGTAAAAAGAATAGCTTTAATGCCTATGAACTTGCTTTTGCCCCCGTTGATTCAGAGCTGTGCAAAGGATGTTTGGACTGGTTCAATCAAACATTAAAAACTGTTAAAACTGTAAGCAGCTTGTGAGCTACCTATTACAATYTACTCCTGACATGCCAGTTGCTACTGATCTCTTTCTTCATGGGTCACAAACAGCATGTTTGGCTCAGCTGGTACCTTCTTTACTTGTCAAATGCAAGTCTGCCTAACAACAGAAGCACAGATAAAGTGGTTGAACCTCACTAATACCAAATAAATAGTTAAAATAGAAAGTGGAGGAGGAACGCGTATGATGTGTCAAAACGGCAGCAGCTCTGGTAGCTCAAATTCTACTCTCTGTAGATGCTGGATTGTGCCAGATACTGTAGGGACTATGTTAACTCATTCCTAAAAGCAGGCAGTATCCCACCAAGAAAAAAAGGCAGCAAGCGCATGTGTGGGAGTTCTCCTCTGGTTACCAAAAAGGCGTATGTTTCCTGAAAAAATGCCAAGTAATCTCCTCCACCAGTAATTCAGGGAACTGAAGGGTCATACACAGAGGCTTGGAGGTCACTTTTCACAGCCCTGACGGACAAAGTTTTAATAGGAAATACAGCTGCTCTCCCAATCCTACACTGACCTGAAGAAAAAGCACGATCTCTTAGGAAAACACAAATTCATATGACACAAGAGCTGGTAAAACCAGCAAGTTTTAAGATAGTCCTCAGACAATTGCCTGCCCTGAGACTGAAGTCAAACCATCAAGACTGTCATGGCCAGCAGAGAGAGCATTTCCCAGGATCTACCCATTCTCATCTCCTGCTAAGATTCTCTACACTCATTAGAGTGTGTGTGTAATAATATTGGCCCTTCAAAAATGCCCAGAAACCTGAAATAAAGCAACTCTTGCCATTTGTAAAATGTAGTAAAAGAAATAAGGAAGATTGAAACAATGGTCAGGTAGGCAAATTATACTCTGTGCTACTAGGTGTGATACTCTAATATTAACTGGGCTTACTTTGTGGCTGGGTTTATTTTGTAGTCTCATGTAATGCTTGTTTTAATAAGGGTCTTTCAGTCATTGCTTCTACTTTTATTTTTATTTATTCTTAGTGCTAGAAGGAAGTTGGTATTCTCTAGTTCTTAATTCTGATTTTAATTAGTCTGAGCTGCCAATCAGGTTGTGTCAGCATAATGATGTAAAGTGAGGGGGATACACAAGTCAGATCTTGCAACTTGATGGCTAATGGGCATTAAGAGATACACTTATGTATGTATTAATAACACTGTGATCTAGTCTATGTGCAGTGCATTACAACTGCCTACTTATACTCTTCTAAGAGCTGCTATTAGAATCTCATGTCAGGAATATCATGTGGATGGCTGATATAAGGCAGTTATTTTATATAGCTGCATATAATAATTTTAACATTTTGCTGACTAGTTGGTTTTGAGTGGGAGGAACATTCAATAAATATTCAAGAGACACAAGAATGTAAAAAAAAAAGGGGGTTCAAACTGCTAAAGAAAATGTTTGTCTGGGACGAACACTGCTAAATACAACATGCAAATTCAGGTCCAACCAGACTAATTGGACCAGTCCTTTCCAACCTTTCTCCTAAGTAACAAATTAAAATTAGGGACCAGAAACTTCATGGTATCACCTTTCCATATACTGTGCAATGAGCCAGCCTGCAAACTCACTTCTATAAAGATGTTTTTATATGGCTTCAAATTTCCACATTGCAGTAGCCTATCTCCTCTAGCACCTAAGATGCATGAGACACAAGGGAAGTCAGAAAAAAGGGAAAGTGGTGCCTCACTGTCTCACTGGATTTCATTGAGTGTGAGCTGCTGGAAAGCTGCAGAGTCTCTTTCAATGCAGACATTTGGAATTTGGAAAGTAGCTCCAACATCTCTGGTTCCACTGTCACAGACTACGTTGAAGATACAGCTTGGCACAACGGCTTGATGGGGCAGGTTTTGGAGAGCATAGACAATGCTTGTTAACATTAGAAAATATCAAAATAGCAATATACAAATGTTTGCATGCTTCGACCCCTTGATGTTCCAGGAAAAAAGTAAAATAAAATCTAACCCTTCAGTGCGCTATTTCTGTTTTATACCAACACAAGTTCATTTTTACTTGCATATCAGAGAGCATTTGCTCTCTGTCAGTTTGAGTACTTTGAACAGGAGGTGCAAATCCCTGTCCTCATCCATGGACAGAGGAAAGAGAAATCAAGAGGTGTGAACCAACCTGAGCAAAGTCATGCTGGAATTCACTGGAATAAACAGGAATGGAATATTTGTTTACTGGCAGAGGGGTTGCCTTCCATTAAAAATACTTTTAGGAAGTACATCCCAATTCAGTTGTTCAAGGTGACTATGGGAAGGTGCTGTGTTTAAATGATGCATCTAGCTGATAAATGTTGTCCATACTAAGCACAAAAGGGTGGCRTTATTTACTATCAACATGTGAGAAGAAACTGATTTTACATCTGCATTTCTAGAATCCATTTTCCTGAGTGGAGCTGTAAGCATTCTGTGGATTAAATTATAAAAATTATAAATGAATAGAAGCTAGAAAATGTGTAGTTTTACCTATGCTGCTTTTCTACATAATATCATAATGTGTATATATAGAAGCATTTTGTTGCTTTTTCTCCCTCGTAAGGACGTGAAAATAGGAACTTTTACTAGGGTTCTTAGAACAAGCTTGTTCTACTGAGAAGCAGAACTGGCAGCAAGTATATAATCGCTCCTTACCCTGCTGAATTTATCTTTAGAGATTTCACAAAGCTCAGCTTGCTTGCAAATGTGGAATTCGTTTTGTCGTTTCCCCTTGTTCTTGCATTGTACCTTGCATCATTCCATTAGTCCACAGCTTAGTGCTCATTGAACTATCATCATTCTTTTTGTGCTTAATAATGTTTACTAAGGTTTTAACAGCATTCCTGCACACAACAGTAACTGTAGCTAACAGATGAAAAGCACAGCCATTTCAGTGCAAAACGATTAGCTTACATATCCTTGAGACATTGCTTGTGTTATAAAATGCAAGTTAAGAAGGAAGGAACCATGCATGTTAATTGGAAATAAACAAAAAATACATCACTGGCATGTATTCTGATGTAGGAAAATGCAGTACTTAAATGCTGCAATTAATAGGTTCATTTCATAGAGAATATTTAAGTGCTTTATAGTCTTGCTTTAGAAGTCTGCATAAATCATTCTTATCATCAGACGTAACTCAGGGTACTCCTGTAGTACTCAAGAGACTGACAGAAAATTATCTGCCCCTTTTTTTCTTCATTGTACCCAAGCCTCCTAGAACATCACTGTTCTCTGCATCCATGCAGGCAGTCTTCCAATGAGGCCAGCAGTATGTATTCAGTGCCGGACACTGGGCATACCTGGCATCACCAGCCACCAGTCAACCTGGCCCAGTACCAAGCTTTCTTTGAAGTCTAGTAGAAAACCTTTCCGGGAGAGTCAGAACTCTCTTCTGCAGAAACACAGAACGAACCCAGGAGGCAAAAAGCCATTTATGTGGCCAGAGATTCTTGCTTGTGAACCCAGAAGAGGTTGGAAGAGTGACAAACTGCTGCCACCTGCTGTTGGTTCATTTTCAGCCACCAAAGCTCCAGCAAACCAAATTCACAGCAGCCAGCAGAAATTGCAAATCATTTTGTTCTTTAGGGAAAAGAGAAGAAACAACCTGCTATATTTATCCCAAGAGTAGGCACGCACTGCTTAGACCTAGGGCACTAGTGCCACTCCTATGGTTGCTAGTATTCAGTACCTTGGCTTTTCTACCCTGTAATCACTGCTCTGTCAGTGTCTTAAATGTGTGACCTTGAGAAAGCCRATTAAGCTTTTAAATGTTATTTTCTAAGCAGTAAAAGGGAAATAAAACTTCCAGTGTTTTTCACAACAGTTTCTAAAGGTGCTGAATATATTGATGTGGCTGTTTAGGAGTGTACTTTTTTATTATTATCTTTACATCTTAATTCTTTCAGAAGGCTATTTTAGTGAAGCTCCATTGTAATAAAATTTTCAAGCTTTGTTAATAAGTAAGCATTAATATTGAACTGTAAGGCAGTAAATCTGCTCCAATCATACATATAATAGGGTGAAAAGAGAACGGCCTGAATCAACAGGGGGAGGTTAGAGTAATACAATGTTTTTGTAAAGGTCTACATCCACGCATTATATGTGGCTCTATGCAGTCATCAGTGGGGTCATCAAAAAAATTACAGGGTGCTTCTGGAGACCTCCATTTTAAAGATGTCAGTAATCATTGAATTTCAAATCAAAGTCAGAGCTCAAGCTGACATGTTCCACGTTTACTAATAGGTGCCAATTCATGAAGCCCCATAGTCTACTAGAGGGAATACGATGAGTGTAATATGTACTAGCCAAATAGCTAAGAGCTCTGACTATTTTTGCGTCCTGTAGGTATCACATATTTTTGAAGGAAATTCTTTCCTGTCAGTGGCACTGTAATGCAAACTGTCCTGATCTCATTGCCAAGCGTGGAAGGGTGAACCACAGAAGTGGAACTGCCGACAGGTGATTTTCTGTGATCCAGAGGAGTGTCTCTGTGAGGGGGAATTTGATGGCCCTGGGTGAAGACGAAGTGAGCTGGTTGCCCAGCTGGCAGCTCTCCCAGGGGCAGCAGCAAAGTCTTGCAGCTCTCAATCTTGGGCATGGCCTGGAGCCTGACACCCAGCTTGAAAACTCAGGTTTTTATTTAGTTTACTTAGCTTCTGAAGGCTGCACATGCTTACTACAAAGCAAGCATTCTTTTGATCTGGAAGAGACTAGAATAAACATGAAGTATACTAGTTTTGTCTATGGCCTGAAAGCAATATGTTTGTCCACACATTTTTAATCATTACTTCAAAACCAAATATTTCTAAGGTCAGCACCATCAGAAGATGCTCAGATGCATGTCTGCTATACATAAAACAAGCTGCAGATATAAGGCATTCTTTGACTGTTTATGTGTGTGTTTTCTGTACTCTTTTAGGCAAATGAGCAAGATTGGACAATGTGGTGTAAACTCAATAGTATTTAAGAAAGGACACTTGAGGACAAACTGCCCACTGGCAATGTACAATGTGCAGCTACTTCAGGGAGTTGAGTCTCTTATTTCCAGTCTTTATGTCAAAAGACAGGGCCTGTTCCTCTGTTGCTGCTTTAATTACTTCATTTTCTCAGATACAAAATTCTATTTAAATGGTGGTATTTCTCCCACCTGTTTTTGTTTGGCCATAATCAAAAGGAATACATGGAGGTTGCTGTCTGTGATAAGAGCATCTTGGAGCCTCTTGGCTTTTTCAGATCAAAATTAACTCCAGGGAATCCCAGGGAGGTTCATGGTGTAGCATCAAACRCTGCCACTGTTCTAGGATGAGTTATGATCCGTCCCTCAGCATGACAAATT
The DNA here is from genome assembly GCA_035582835.1 of Phoebastria nigripes. Classification (NCBI taxonomy): domain Eukaryota; kingdom Metazoa; phylum Chordata; class Aves; order Procellariiformes; family Diomedeidae; genus Phoebastria; species Phoebastria nigripes. Next base: position 483,115 of record JAYKAV010003075.1, on the reverse strand, counting down.
CTGCCATAACTGACTTCTTCTCACTTCCTATCTATGGGGAATTAAAAAAATAAGGGTTTATTTTAAGAAAAAAAGCCATGCCTTTTCTTTCTACTGTGCAAGAAGGGTAATTCATCGCCTAGGTACAAACAAGTGATAGCACTGCATCTTTACTTTCAGCCAGGGGAGTCTCCATTAGTCAACTCAATAGCACAAGTTAGAAATTTTATCTTTATTCGAAGAGCAGCTGGGGTGTGAAGAAATTGTTGTTGCTGGTTTTAGTAAGAGTTTTTGTTGGCTATCACTGTTGGCCTGAGTGTAAAACAAAAACCTTATCCAAGATCTCATGAATATGGAGATTTTTAAATTAGGACAAAGTGATTAATTTTTAATGTTGTTTGAATGTACACTGGAGCTTTTTGTTTTCAGCTTGGACCACAAGCACAAAAAGAAGGGAGAGGGATGACTTCTGTTTGCTGGTTATCTTACTGGAGTAAGGCATTGCCATTCTCTGCTGTCAGCCACTTTTCTTACCTTGAATGAGTCACTTGAATCTTCAGTACCTGTGTTTGTAAGACAGAGAGAAGTCTGCATCACTTTGTAAGTAAATCTCTCTGAGCACTAAATAAATACTCAAGACTCACTGGTTAATCTGTGAAACATCCTAAGGGTTGTTCATATGATACTTTCACCTCAGCTGAATATTAATAAATACCAGAAATTCTGAGAAAATAATAATCCTTTGAGATTTCCATGGAAACTGGTCATCACATGCTCAAATGACCTGTAGAGTAGTTCACCTAAGCCATGGAGACATCTCAAGTTTCTCACTGGTAATCCTGTTACGGTAAAGGTAGAATAGTTCATGCCCTCAACCTGTAGGTTCAAAGAAGAACATACTTGTCTGCTCCCTTTGGAGCTGGAAACAGCACTTTCCAGAGAGGAGGGATACACATACCAGCTGCTGGAGGGTTGTGCTGGACCTCATTCCTTATTTTTCCTTTCTTCTTCCAACAATTCTTACTGATAGTGTTGTGATATGGATTTTTTCATTTCTGTTCACATTACAAAGTTATATAATGATCCCTATCACGAGAGGAACAGCAGAACAGGATACAGTGTTGACATTAGGTTAGCCTACAACTGCAGATGGGAAAATTAATTGGAGAAAATTAGACATCAGCTCTTTCTGTTAGAGTCCTATCACAATGCCATACCACAGAATCAGTCACTGAGGTTGGACAGCACCTCTGGAGATTGTCTAGTCCAACCCCCCTGCTCAGAGTAGGGTCACCTAGAGCAGGTTGCTCAGAGCCATGTCCAGTTGGGTTTTGAATGTCTTGAAGGACAGAGAACAGGTTGTTTCAGTGTTCAACCACCCACACAGTACAGTGTTTAGGTTTTTTCCTTATGTTTAAGTGGAATTTTCGTAATTCATTTTGTGATTATTGTGCCTCTTGTTCTGTCACTGGGCACCACTGAGAAGAGTCTGGATCCGTCTTCTTTTACTGCTCCCCCCATCAGGTCCCAGCTCTCTCAGCCTCTCCTCATATGACACACGTTCAATGCCTTAGTCATCTTTGTGGCCCTTTGCCAACTTGCTCCAGTACATCCGTATCTTCCTTGCACTGGACTTAGACTCCAGATGTGTTTCACCAGTGCAGAGGAGAAGGGGAGAATCACCTCCCTCACCTACTGGCAACACTTTTCCTTTACAGGCCAGGATACCGTTGAGCTTCTTTACCGCAAGGGTGAATTGCTGGCTCATGTTCAACTTTGTGTCCACCAGGACACCCAGGTCCTCTTCTGGCAAGCTGCTTTTCAGTCACTCGGCCCAAGCCTGTACTGTTGCATGAGCCTATTCCTCCCAAGTTACAGGACTTGGCATTTTCTTTTGTTGAACTTCATGAGGCTTCTGTCAGTCCATTTCTGCAGACTGTCAGTGTCCCTCTGAATGGCAACACAACTGTGCAGTGTATCAGCCACTGCTCCCAGTTTCGTATCATCTACAAACCTGCCAAAGGTGCACTCTGTCCCATCATTCAGGTAGTCAGTGATGCCGTTAAACAGTACTGGCCCCAGCATCAGCCCCTGGGGTACACCATTATGGACAAATCTCCAGCTGGACGTCATGCCACTGATCACAATCTTCTGAGCCAGGCAGGTCAGGCAGTTTTCAGTCCACCTTGTGGTCCACTTATCTAGGCTGTTTGTCTCAGTTTGTGAAGAAGTTTTGAGAGACAGTGTCTTACTAAATTTGAGGTACATAACATCCACTTGCAACTTTATTATTTCAGTGTACTAAGTTTGAAATACAAGGATATATGAGATGCCAGAGGGGAAAATGTAATAAAATATCTTAAACTGAGATGTATGACCTTTCTTAGATTTGCTCACTCCAACACAGACGGTGTTTTGGGATAGTCCAACTAAGTTTACTGGCATGCAACAAATTTGCCTGATTACAACAGATGAAAAATATTGCTTAGGCAATTGAAAGTGAGGGCTGTCAAGGTCATGGTCCTGATTATGGAATGCTTTTCAATGGCTCTCTCCTGATGTGCTAAGTTGCTATAGTGATTATCCATCTGCTTTTAGAGCAACTTCATAAACATCAACGAAAGCTAATCCATTTGCCTGTAATATTTGTTCTGAATATTAAACTGTTATATGAAAGAGGGTGATACTTGACACTTGTAGTTCATTAAAGGTTTCCCCGGACAGATCTGAAATTATATTACAGGGCATTTTGGGCTCTAGACAAAAGTTTTTCAAACCTGCTAAGCAAAGTAAGGAAATTACCCAGGTAAACAAGAACAGCAACTTGTGCTGATAAATCTTATCCAGAATTTCTGAATGAAATTGTGTGTCAGTAGTATATATACAGCCAAAGGAAACAGCACAGTGTAGTGTTTATTCTTTGCAGAATATGGGTACTGTCATAATACAGTAGCAATGCACAATTTGAGGATCATGTCTCTGTGTTAATTTAATTAAGGAGCCCTGCATATTAGGACGTGCCATCTATTAACTGCATAAAGCATGTAGTCACCTGGAAGATCCTGTAATTCAGGCGGTAGCACAAGGGTGTTAGTGGACAGGGATCCTTTTTTCCCATACCTTGTTGTGTTTCAGTTCCCTTTCTTTGTAGCATAAAGCATAGACAATAAAATAATAACTTTCTCAAGCTCTTGCAGAGCACTTCAATCAGCAGATATCCATACATTTTGCAAGTAAATACCTCTCCACTGTTGCAAACATAGTAAGGTGGATCCTGGAATGACATATAATTACATAGCATATACGTATGTTTGTGTAGGTAGTCATGCAGATAAAAAATATTTTGTTTGTTCTTTTTAAAACATTGGCAGGGTTGCTTTTAGTTCCTACTAGTTATATATTTTAACTTGAAATTACCCTGCATAGGACTTTGGAAGTAATAGYTAAGATTTTCAGATAACTCTTAGAAAAATAAGTTGTGCTGTGATAGATAATTTCAGTCACAAAGAGACTTTCTGGTTTGTGCGTGTGGATTCTTGCACAGCAGGATAAAGTTCCAGAATTGGAGATCCTGAACACCCCTGTGATGCAATGAATAAACAGCAGTGCCTGATCCAAAACCAATTAAAAGCAACTCAGCTTTAAGTCATGCTTAAGCACAAATGACAAATTGGGAACAGATCATAGCATCTTGCAAGACATCCAGTTGTTAGATCTTGATAAATGTATTTCTTCCTAGCCAGGCTTTTCATGGCTTATAGTTTCACTCCAAGCTCTTTAAGAAAGTTGACAAGGGACCTCTCAAAAAGTAAATAACGTCTCCCAGTCCCTAAAATGAAAGAAGGGAAAAGGAACCAGAAACACTTTTTGGCAAGTTGTCAACAGCAGCTTGGTATTTTGCAGCCTACTCTGAGGAATGTAAAGCTACTGCAAGTGTTTAAAACTGTACATCTTCCCTTGATGCAGGAAGGCATCCACCATGGGACTGTGTAAAGTAGGATGATTTTAATTTATTAGAACACTTAAAATACTTAAGAGACCACAATCCTTTCTCACAGCTAAAGACCTTTTAAAGATTTAAACCACTCAGGTAATATGAATTTGTACATCACAGAGCAAAAACCCCATCTGAACCGGGATTGTATAATGCAAGGACATGTATACATAAGAGCAAATCTAAAAAGTGATTCCATTTTGGGGAAAACTGGGTAACCTAAGGGAACTAACCAGTCATATTCACCGTTTTCTTTAATCAGTACTGAAAACGGAAGTAGAAATGAGAGAGAAATGTCTGAGCTTCTCACTTACCCAATCAATCCCTTCTTTTTTTTTTTAAAAAAAAAAAAAAAAAAAAAAAGGCAGTGAGGCTGTACCCAGAGAGTGGGCTTATGAGAAATAAATAAGATGTTGTGAATGAGTGTGGTGTTTGCATGCTAGGGAGTAGGCAACTGGAATAAAGGACAGCAGAATACTTGGACAGGGATCCTATGTACGAGATTGTGGATTTGCTTATGATAGATGGTCTAAGGGCTGATAAAACCAGGAATGTGTGGCCATCTAACGAAGACAGCCCAGTGTCCATGTTCTAACAGTAGCAGAAAGAAGATGCTTAGAGGAGATGGGAAGAGAATAAAGGAAGATGGGCTCTTAGTAGCCCTCTAGCTTGTGTGGCATCTGGAAAAGCATCTGGAGGCCCAGTGGAGAGAATACTTAGAAATAAGTGCAAAGATGCTAGCAAATCTGAGACCCAAGTGTCAGCGCTGAGTTTTGTGATGCCTACATAGGCCTGCTTGGGAATGATGGCAGCCAAATCCTATGATGAGGCATATAATTGGCATATGATGAATGCTTTTATTCACTATGAGTTTGCCAGCTAGAAAGCACTTAATTCAGCACAGGAGTCAGTATTGGCAAAGGCAGTATTGTCATATAAGTGGAACGCTAAACCAAAGCAGCAAGATAACAGACCAAAGATCAGATGGATGAACTGCAGTTTACCTGGGCAGGGACTTGTGTGTTTTCTTCAGAACAAAATTGAGTAAATGTAATAATTTAACAATGAGATTCAATGAGGCAAGTAAGCTCTGTTGAGGCAGGTGATGTGCAGATACAGTTATTGGGATAGATAACTGGGCAGGAGGCTTCCTTGTAACCACTCAGTGGCAACTCTTTTCTCCAGAGCTTCACTGTGGAAGAATACCCATCCCGTTATTCTAGAAATAGGTATTTACTTACACATCCCATTATTCAGAAATGTCAAGCAGGGACTAAGAGACAGTGGCTTATACTTCTCACTTAGGAAGAAAGATAAAGACTAAATTAACCTATCTCAGCTGAGAAAGTCTAACAAATTTTCTGGTTTTGGCTATCTTTATAGAGTGAAGAAGTCTCCTAAGACAAGTAGGAAATAAATCAAAATAATCTGTTTGGGTTCACACTGGAAATGTGAGTGCTACAAAGGCAAAATTCCCCAGATAGAGATCAGAAAACACGGTCTGTTTTTTTTCCCATCTATATGAAGGAAGCAGGTTTTTATGCCTCAGTGCTTTGTTGTGGGTTGTTATGCTCCTGAGCTGTAGTACGGGCACAGCTGTCACCAGTAAACAGCCTGAGCCACAATCTCACAGCTGGGTGAGTACCATTAAACTCTTACCTTTCACACACTTTGCAAGCTCATTGTATTTCACATTCATGAAAATATCAGGTGTTTGCAGGTACCCAGGTTCCAAAGGCTATTTGAATTTACAAACGTGTGCACTGTAATTTACAAATAAGAGTTAGATGGTTGCAAATATGCTTTCAGTTGTACAATCTAGTTCTAAAAAATTAGCTGTATTAGATAAACAAAGGGGTACTTTCCCAGCCATGTCATTAAGATAGCTCATGGTTCAGACTTACCTTGGGGGTTTTGTTCTCAGGGAGGTGGGGGTGCGGAGGTGGTGTTGGTATCTCCCCCCTTGCAAGAGTTTCAGTAGCTGTCATCCAGTTCTTTTATCTGAAGTCCAATTTAGAATTTCCCTGGGATAAGCAAGGAAGGGGACTAGGGCACTCTGTGGAAAAACAACTTTGTAAAAGTTCAAGTGCTCTGACAGGAGCTATGGAAGAATTTGCTGTATTGCGCTGTATTATAAACATTCTTGGACTCTATTCATAGCTTGTCTATCAAACTTTAAAAAACAGAATTTAGAAGCTGAAGCCATTAAAGAGTTGTTGCCTGGGACTCTGCTGAAGGTACAATACCCACAACAGTGTCTCAAAAAACACTTTTTCTGACTCCTTTTGCACTGTATTTAATGCTTTTTCTTCTCCCTCTTCCTCTTAACTGGCCTTTTAATCCATTCAGTTGGAGAATGACACATGATAACATTTTTTTGTGGTCAGAGATCCCCCACAGCCACATGTCACATTTCTTGTCTCTTCACTGCACTGATTGGCACGGGCACTCAAGGCTTTTGTTAGGGTTTCTGATTTTTTTCTCAACTATCTGTCCATCAGACCCTCTCTTTAGCACCTTGCACAACACTGAAATTGGATACTGGATGGCGCCTCTTCGTGATACTTGTTTCAGAACAATGCAGCCCTTCCAAATGGAAAAAAAAAATTGTTTTGGGTTTGTTTTGTTGGCTTTTTTATGGCCGATGCTTGTATAGCAAGCTCTGTATCTAAATCAGGTGTTTGAATTTTTCTGAGAACTCTATTTACCCATGGTTCCCCTTTTGCACTTGATACAGGTCAAAATTGCTCAGCAATGTTTTCCAACATCATCAATAATTCACAAACTATAATGGAGCTGAGAATAATTTTTTATTCATAAAGCTTTTTTTTTGCATGGGAATTTCAGGCTTGGTTTGTATATGGCAGGAATAATGTATGACGGGGTGTGAACTTTAATGGCTTATAGAGTATGCAGGCCTCAGATATGTTGTTGAGCGAAAGGCTGTGAGGCCACTTGCACTGGAGAAGAGAATCCAACTCATTAGCACCATAGACCCATAGACTATGTGGCTGCTTACAGAGATGTATTATTTCCACTGCATTGACCCTGTCCAGAAGTATAGGCTTAACATCTCATCTGCTGGTCCCTAAAATGTTAAGACATTGTCGGAGAATATGTCAGAGAGAAAATCCATCAATATTGCTTTCCCTGAAAAAAACCACCCTGCCTGGAACTAATAGCTACTTTAAACTCAGCAGCAGTGAGCCTGTGAGAGCCTAGCTGACAGCATATGGCCCCAGGGTCCTCAATAGCACACATTAGGGCAGGGAGCAATCCAGCAGAATAACTTTGAAACATGAGAGGAGCTAACACTGTGTCTATGTGGTATGGTCCTGTCTGGCTGCAAGGATATCAGGAGTCATTGACGCCAATTTCGTGGGCTCTGATGTCCTTGCACAGACAAGACCAGATGATGCAGACACAGGTCTGGCAACTCTAGGAGCTATGTGGCCACGCATACACATATTTTGGGAAATGTGAGGAATCACCTTACACGGTAGGGTTTTATTTGAATGCATGACTAGGAATTAACATTTGGTTGACAAGAAACAGTCCTTCACCTGTGCTTTTCCCCCAGCTCATGACTGGCCAAAATCTATGGTTTAGATTATGATCTGTAAGTGAAGGCAAATATTACTGATGTACCTGTGTGTTCTCTACAGCTGCCCTTGTAAGAGATCAGAAGCCCTTAACCTAAAGACGTGATTTATGACGAGAAAATTTAAAACCAGCTGGATTTTACAGAGCCCATTTTGCCATTCATTAACTGAGCTCTCTCTAGAACTGAGCAACAGCTCACGTCATTGTGCCTGCATATAACAGAAAGCAAGCAATAAAACTCCATCAGCTTAATCCCATTTACAGTGAATCTAGAAAAGGGACTTTGTCAGCTGCCTAACTAAGCAAATGAGAAGCTGAATGATATGTAACATTGTTTATTGTAGAAAATAATATTATGGAATCATCAGTCATGCAGTTTGCAAAGACAAATAATCGATCTGTTGTAATTAATATCCTACTGCTTTGAGGTGTAGCCTATAATTCTGCAGGGGAAAGTTGAACGAATTAAGCTATTCAGTTGACACATTGAGCTTAGCCACGTCATCTCCCCAAAATCTCTCTGTTACTCAGTGGAGAGACAAACACTCTTCCTAGCAGCAACAGAGTACCAAAATCCATTTTCTCCACTGAATCACCTCTGGGAGAAGCCCATTTCAAGTCTAGTTGCTCAAAATTGGGTGATCTTAATATTTCCCTATATTAAATTACACTTAAATTTGGACAGCATCTCAGTGAATGCTCCCTGGTATGTTTTGTCATCTGTTTTAGATTAACTCCCTTCCAAAAGAGTAGAATCAATGAGGTGCACTGAGTTAGGGCTTGATGCTACAATCCTGGCAGTTGATTCCATGTTCACAAAAACGGGGACAATGGGRTTTCATGGTGGCAGTCTAAGCAAGGAAGTCTTTCCTTCTGCAGTCCCCAGCTGCCAGAATGCCACTCACCGGAGAAACACAGCAGGAAATGCTGAAATTGTGTCTCCTAAACTGGCAGATACTCATTGGAAATCTGCACATATTCTACTGTCAATCATCCTATTAAAAAAATCTTTTTTTAAATCACAGTGCTGCTAACTCACCTTTCCCGCAAGGCCACTTTCAGCTAAATCATTAAGTATTTTAAGAATGCTACATATGTTGGATTGAGTGAAAAGGGAAAGGTTTGCCATTTGTTTTTCATGAAACACAGAAATACTGTTTGGTTCAAAGTCTTACCTTGAGTTAAGCCATTTACTCATGAGTCACATGTGTCAGGGCTTTGCTGAATTTCTCCAGGGGCTGACTAGGAGGTTATTTGGGCAGCAGATATTCTGGACCATGAGTAGAAATAGCTAGGGACTGATGAGAACTACTAAGCTGGAAGGCAGCAGACAGAGGGCAAGTCAGCACAGAATTACTGCTTCTTTTGTCTGGAGATTGAAATAGCCTGCTCTATCACCAGTGCCTCTAGTCACCGGCTACACGTGTAGTCTTACAGGCCTGAAGCTAACAAAGCATTTAAGCATGTTATCAGAGAGGGTTGAGACTGCACATAATTCACAGCTGATGACAGGATAAAAAAGAAGTTACTTTCTGACTCACCTGCAATGCTGACAGTCTGAGCAGAGAGGGTCAGAGAGGAAACTACTTTAATCAGATTCAAGTTATTCAACTTTTCTCCTCTGCCTGTTACTAAGCAGGGAAGCTGGTAGTCAGGTAGGTTTTAAGGAATATAAATGAGTCAGCAGTTCCATTTTATGACTGTTTTTAAATCAATCTTCTTTCTTATTAGGATTGCCATTGTCCCAGAGCTTTTAGGGGAATGTTATTAAAAAAAAAAAAAAAAAAAAAAAAAATCCCTCAAAATCATCTAAGCAGAGAAACTAAGGGCTGTTTGCTTTCAGACACAGACAAGGTGAATGGAGTAAAGTATTCCACAATAAGCAGCTGTGCTGTTGTCCAGCTGCTAGTATACAAAAACAAAAATCCCCCCAAAATAGTAGAAAGTAAGATTGAAAGCAACGCAGCAGTACTAAATTTGTGATCCCTGCTCTGTCCCAGGTTTTCAAAATAATCTCAGGAAGTCACTGAGCCTAGATACTCTGAAGTGTTMGTAGGTGTCCAGCTCCCACAGATTTCAGCGGGAATAGGCTTCCATTGCTTTGTGGCTCTGGATTTAGTTTCTCTATACCTCATGTGTTCATTTGTGAAATGGAATAAAGAGAATCGGGTTTTCACTGTAGCCTTCCCTTCCCAGCATGGTGTTATGAGGCTGAACAGTGCAGAGCTGGGTAGCTGCTCCGCTGCAGCAGAGGAAACTTCCCTGGCCTCAGTCCCTCCCCTGCCTAACCTAGCCCTACTGACCAAAACACTTAATAACATGTTCAAGTGCTTTTCTAAATCACAGCTTCTGATACAAATTAGGAGGAGCAGCTTTCATTACGTTCTTCAGACCTCTGAGAAAAATGAGAGGCGATACCAAGGTGAAGTGACTCAAATGAGGAGATAAGTAATCAATACCAACGCACATCAGTATAGCACAGTCCCAGATTCCTCCCATCTGGAAATAATACTCATGGCAATCGTTTGAAAGCAGAGCCGCTGAAGGTTGAAGCAGCAGAGGTGAAAGAAGAGACAGTATATTTCTATCTTTAAGATTACAGAATACAGCAACACAGAAGAGGCAGAAGCTTAATTTGCAAATAAAAAATAATAACGTGCCTGTAAGTAAACTGTACATTAGTCACCACTGTGCTGCTCCATAGCAGAACTTTGTGCCTTTAGTCACTGAGTTTTTGCTATATTTGACAATGATATACAACTACTGGGTAAAACCCTTAAGTACAATTTTCTAAATCTGTATTTATATTGAGGCAGATTATTTATCTTTTTGACAATGTTAATCACCCAAAATATAATCTGTAAATTAAAAACTCTATAATATTGTTACCCAGAAATACTGCATCCAGCTGAGAACATTTGTCTTCTGTGTTGCTTTTCTAGTAGAAAAAAGTTACTACATTATTCACTTAACTATATCTGTATTAATTATGACATAATTTTGCTATAGTTTTCTCAGGCTTCTGTAAATTAGATGAAAGAGTTGACTCCTTGAGATCCTCTGCAAATTCTGTGTTTTGAGATGGTGAGTTTTTTGGAAGATTAGTATATATTGCAAAGTGTTAGAATGTACAAATATTTTAAAGCCTACAAATCTTTACTAAGCTGGACAAAACAATCTAATATAAAGCATTTAGCATAAAACTCCTGAGTAGCTGTGCTAATTAACATTCCCATGGGCCATTTCCATACCAAGGGCCTGGTATAAACTATTTCAAAAATACATCATAGATGCTCTTGCTACTCTGCACAGATTTCATTTTCTCCATTTCTGCCGCCAAAGCAGATGTTCTGTAGTTGGATCCAAGAAATGACCACCTGTTGCCCTAGAGCAGTCAGCCACCGCAGGTTGCTTCCTGGGCATCTTTAGGATCACATCACAGTCCATGAAAATATCAATGGGAAAGGAAAAGAACTAATTAAATTTGCAGGCTCCTACCTGTCTCCAGAATCATCTGGTAGAAATCTTGAAAGATTTTCCTTGAAGCCTAAAAAAAAAAATGGCAAAAATAAAATGCACCCCCCCAAAAAAAAAAATCACTGTGTTAATACTCTCCTAATCAGTTAGAATTTTATATATAGCTGCACTGTAGAATTTGAAGTCTTTGCAAACCTAATTGCAAATTAGATTACAGAGAGGAAGTGTGATTAATTTGTAATCCTCAGACCTATTGTACTAGATAAATTCTGATTCCTTTTCTTTCATTTTTTTCATTTTAATAGTAATTTTTGGCTGACAAATATCAAAGCCCTCTGAAAATTTCACAAAACAAGATTTATCTTTAGCTTGTATATGTTATGCCTGTAGGCTAGAAATTATTATCAAGTGCCATGTAAGGTGACACAATTTCTGTGCTTTTAAAGTACCAGCCTCCCTTTTCAGATAATTTACTATCAGTATGGCCATATTCATTTTCTAGCCTAAGGAATTAGTTAGCTCTGGAAAATATTTTTCACCAAGTTGGTTCTTTTAAATTGTTAAACCATTAGAACCACCATTTAGAGAGCCTCTATAGAATAAAATAGTGTCTCTGCTTGTCAGGTCCAGTTCAAAGACCATCTAGGAAGCAAATTAATAGAAGCCAGGTTTCATTTGTTTTTCTACTGAGAGAGCAAGGCGTTAGTTTTCAGATTTTAATTGTAATCGCGTATTCAGCTCTTTCTTGACCTTTTTTAAAGCTTAATATCTGATTTTAAAAGATATTTTGGCTTTGTCCCTGCTGTTTTGCCAACAACTAGCAAATGCATGGTCCTTATCTTCTGCAAGTTTCGTTTAGGTTCATAGAAGTCAATGGAACTGTGTTCAGTTATTTAGGCTGTGTCAAATTTTGGAGTTTGGTAGAATAACCTCTCTAAAAGAGTTAGGCGTCTTTTTCCATTCAGGTTTTTGTCCTTCTGTGAAAGCTGCAAAAGAAAATATTCTCCATGAGAAGCCTAAATAAACCAACATTTGCATCCTTAGCAGGCCACAAGAAATGAATGGTGGTAATACCTATCCATCACTACTCTTGTGCATTTTTGACAGAGCCTGCTGAATGGACATGGAGGCCCTCCACTGTTCCCACTAACCCCAATGCTATATTTTCATAGCATGCTCTGTAGTCCAGGGATTTGGCTCAGGCCATTGATATAAAGGGGAGTAAGGTCAGCTAAGAGACAGCTATATGGAAGAAAACTCCTTCAGCAAGAGTCCTTACTCCCTACTGGCCACGTGTATGGCAGGGAGTAAGCTGCTTTGTGGAAAGAGGTTGTATAAACTCCTCGGTTCTCTCTGTAAACCAAGAGCCAGGGAGGCTGTCTAAACATCCATTCTCTGGTCTGCTGTTCAGATGGATTTTGAAGTCCTACTATAGACCTTAAAGCTTAACTGAATGTGACAAGGTAGCCCCACCTGAGGGCAGGAATATTTCAAAAAGGGTGAGGTAAAAACAGTGGTTATTGGGATTATGAGAAGCTCTTAAGTTTCTTAATTGGGCAGTTGGGCACTCATACACAGACCATTTAGCAACCTAACAGTCACTAAATTCAGACAAGTTAAGCACCTAAGTATCTTTGATGCTGTAGACAGAGCAGGTAGTGGCTTATTAGTAAATGCAGTGTCTCTCTGCTAACAGGGAGTGGCTCCTGTTTAAAACTAAATGGGCCATGCTTTCATCAGGGGGAAGGAAATGAAGGGGGTCTGGGGTGCATTGTTAAAAGGAGTATAGAGATGGGAAGGAGACATGAAGTTGAGATATCCATGTCTCCTTGGTTACATGGGATGTGGATGAGAGAGAGGAACAGCCAATTAGATTTGCTAATTTGGAATTGATTTTAATGATGTGCATGCTTACTGGTTTGTGGGAAGATTCTGAGCTGTGTAGGGTATATTAGAAATTGTTATCATTCCATAGCATCTCCCCTTTCTTACTGTTTTAGACAATTGTATCTAAGGGAAATAATATATAACTTCAGATATAGTGAAGAAAGGGACTGGAGTCCCCTGAGCTCCAAATCAGTAAAACTTTCATTTGAACTCCCAGCTACCAGCAAGTTTGTAGCCTAGCTGTTATGAAAAGTCTAGAGAAAAAGGCAGGTGTTTGCTCTGAATTCTGTTCCGCTTTGAATTATAGATTTTTTTTATGCCAACTGATTAAACTGGACTGATTTCCACTGCTGGGGTCTGCCCCAGAATACTACCAATTTACTTTTCCATTGAAGCCACATTTTTTCTTTGTTGGACTGAATTAGTCATTCTGTAGACCTGACAAAATGATCAGTGTGGTTAGCAGATGGCAGAAATGTAGTTCGGGCTTTTCTTTCGGACTGGTCATCTGGAGACCAAGTAACACCTCTGACAAGTTGTGTAGATTTATACAGTGGAGGAAGCATTTTGTCTAATTTATTTGATTTTGTGGATACTATTTAAAAATGGTAGAGTTTGGCAGGTACATTTTTCTTTTTCCCTTTCCTTCTGTTGGCACTAACTTATGACAGCAAATTTTCTCAAGATATCAGTTCATAGTAGACCTGATTTTTACCCTTGTAAAGATTTTAGTCACCAAAATTCCAGCTTGATTCCAAGCTCTCCCATTCTCACATTTGGTAAAACATCATTTGAAATCCGATTTGACAAACTGAGGAGAGAAATCTCTTTATTCCAATTGTTCAGTGATTAAAGCCCTTATCCAAATTATGAGAGACACCCCTATGCCAGGAAAATCCCTTCCTTTACCAAAAAGCACTTGAAACCCAGGGCTGGATTCAGCTACAAAGTTGAGCAGGTAATAAGACATTGTGGGACGTGGCTAACACAAATGGAAAGATGACAGGCTCCTCTACCTCCTAGTAAATCCTTTGCTCTTTGAATCTTTGTTTCTCATGAGAGTCACTTATCCAGTATGCTGAGTTGACAAGTGGGGCAAGAGGTCAGAGATATGCTCTGTGTTGTTTTGCTGATGCTGCCCTGTATTTCAAATATAAAAAAAATTAAATATTTGCTCAAGCTGATAGTCAGTGAAGTATCTTAACCCTCCAGGCTAAGGAGAGAAATCTTTCTTCTTAACTCTGCACTCCCAGATTGTCATTTCCTACATTTCTTTCTGTGTAATGCTAACCAAGTTTTTAAAATAACTTTCAATTTAATTGTAGAACAACAAAGTCATTTTTTCATAGAGATTTGATCAAAAATAACTCAAATTGGCCTTGCGAAAATGTGTTGAAAGGCATCCCAAAAGAAGTTCCTCAGTGCTGAACACCGAGACAGGGAACCATGACACAAAACATAAGATATCCACAGCAGTCACATTTTGTTATATCTCATTAAATGGTCTGGCCACATACTGAGGAGCATGGGTGTATAACTCACTCCGGTAGGCAAGTACAAGACAGTGCACAGATATCCCAGCGCCTGGGCAGAAGGATAGGGAAGCAGTTTTTCCTAGGTGATAGTAGAACACAAGTGTCAATCATGTAACCATGCCAAATCCACAAGATGTGACAAATCTGCACTTATCTCTCTGTCACTGCTTTAAAACCCCTTTTTTTTTTAAGCTGCAGTGTCTGTGTGTGGTTTGTCAAGGTGTTCTTTAAGGCATGGCTGAAGGTCAGTCTCCACAAATCCATTATCACATCAAAGTGACTGACTGCTGTCAAGCTGGCCTGAGTCTTGAGTCAGCGATGAGCTGCATTTATGTATCATGCTGAGGTGTGTGTGAAGTGTGGGTACCAATGTACATGGAATGTAAACTCAAAGTGTGTATGGGTTTCAAACTGTGACAAACATTGTTTCACCAATTGAGAAAGCGCATTTATCCCTCTATAGGCTAATGACTTATTAATAATTCAGTCAAGCATGGAAACATTCAAAAGGGACATTAGTAATTGCAGAAAGACAGAATAGCCAATAGCCAGAAAACAGGAATTTTCAATTACTTTCTGCAGAACTTGAGAAACAAGACCTCTTTAGAAAAGGAAGGAGAGACCTGCTGGATTAGATCTTGACACAACTAGGTGTAACATCACTCTTCTGTATGTTTCAGCTAAGTATTTTGTAACTATAATGTCCATATTTGGATTTTGTAGCCAACTTTTTATTGTCCACTTACTTACCTTAATCCAACTTGTGTTGAAGGTGATTTCAAGGTCCTAGCAACACGAAGGTGTCCATTCTTGCAGGTCAGTGATCCTTGTATCAGGAGACTGGACAGGATGGCAGTGCTGTGTAGCCAGTACTTTACTCCAACAGACACAACAGGCAGCTCCTCCATGTACCTGGTAGATCAGGGAACTAGTAAATGTAGAGGTTTATGTGGTGGAAGTGACCTGTGGCAATAGGAGTCAGCCTGGTAAACTCCCTGGAAGCAGTAGGACGGTGGTAAAAGTGTTCTTGAATCCCAGCTACCCTAGGGAGTTCATTTCACTGGGAAAGAATGTGAAACAGCTGCTTTATAAATTAAAGCAATAGAAGATTTTGAAAAGTAAGCAATACTTGTGAGTACCATCATTTTAGAGTGCTAGCCAGAGGTCCTTTCAAAAAGTGTTTTAAGAGTGTGCTGGGCAATTTCTCCTTGAACTCTTCTCCCTTTTGATTAATATTAAGTCAGGTATCTTAAAACCAGTAGACTCACTATTACCCATCACTTATGAAGGTCTAAACCATAGAGATAAATCTTCAGCTATTGCCTAAGAGCAAATGGATTAAGACAGAGCTTAATAGGTAAGGATTGTTCTGTACACAAAGGGGCTGGAGCATCAGTTAAGGACTGGTATGTGACACAGCATAATCCTACATTTGCTCCCTTTACTGCAGAAAGGCATGTAAGAAATTGTTGTGCCCCATCTACACTGTTAAGTATAGAATTGAACATATGCTTTTTTACTTCCTTATTTTGAACTTCCCATCCTCTTAATTGCTTCACACACAATAACTTCAAAGTTTATAACCTAGGAATTGTCACAGAAAAAAAAACAATGTCCAACAGACAGGCTGTATACTTATTCTACAAGCCCAGTTGTCTTCACATTACTACTTACATATGTATGCATATGTGCATATATATGTGTGTGTGTGTGTGTGAGAGTGTATTAAAATTATGTAATTACTATAGTTTTAAATACTATAATTTACTTTAAAATAAAATGCTGTCTTTTAAAATACTATACACAGTATAATATAGATGTATGCATATATATGTTTTACTCTATTCCTCTTGTTAGTAGTAGTCTTGAATTATGCAATCTGAAATTAGAGGATTGAGCCTCTTACCTTAAATGATCAAAGGGGGTGAAAAGGTGGTAACTTATTTATTTTCTACATCAAACAGAGCTTCGTTGTTCTAAAAATGAGCTAGAACCATTTCAGCTGTTTATTCTCCCTGTGAAAGCTGCTAACCACTTTTACTGTTTAAGCAGGAGCTGCTTGCCATTTTCATTTACACTCATAGGTAATGGTAGCAAGCTCTACATTCAGCGCAATAGCCTTGTTGCATTAGCCTGCCTTCTGTTGGTTTATATGGTTCTGCTCTTTCAAACACTTGTGTATCAAAAGAAATTTTCTTTTTTTTCTAACCTGAACCTCCTATAAATGTCATCTTTTGTTTGTGGCATCATAACTACCCCCACAAGGAGAAATTTTTCATAAAGGGTTATGGTCTTCACATTAATAAAACCTAGATTTAGGGATGCACAAGGAAAGAGTACCCATTTACAAACACCTATCTTCACTAATTAGCCACTTACAGGAAAACCAACCCTCAAATAAATGATAGATCCAAATGTTTCTGAAACTTGACTGAGCTCAAAAGTCCACTTCTAAAATATTCATCCTGCTGTCAAAATGGTAATGATATCAAGAGGTTGTTTTCAGAATCTATACCACAGACATTGTATTTATTTCTTTTATTTGTTTTTTTTAAGAATAAGCACAGACTTTGAATTTTGGATGGTTATCTACAGACCATTAACAGAACAACACCTGCATTCAGAGGCTCACATAAGTGCAGTGCCTTTTCAGTGAGTATATGGATAGTGCCTTTATATAGTTGCTGCGACAAAAGGTGCAGCAATAAAGATTGATGGATTGAAGACACTGACGATACTGTAACAGGACTTCAGCTAGCATAAATCAAAGCAGCTGAACTGAGGACCTGGTCCATTATTTCAAAAAGCCTTTGTTCATTTTCCGTACCTTTGGTCTACTGCCAAATACACTAAGATTGCACTGATAACTGTATAAATTCAGCTGAACAGCAACACAATACCAAAGCACAGCAGGTGACACAGAAGACCAGGAGGCAAGCAAGAATGTCTATAGAGTTCCTATGTGTGTTTGCCCAATATGAATTTATCCATTAAATAATAGCTGTAGTTGCTATCAAGATGTTACATGATTGCAAGCAGATGAGGATGTGCCCAGGGCAAAGGGGAAGCGAACCATCCATAAGACATCATCTGCACTACAATGTATTTTATGCTATTGTTCATGTTCCTCTGTCTTCGATATTCTTTAAGTGCTTATTAAAGACACCAGGAGTCTGTTTTAAGAAAACTGCTACTTTTTTGGTTTCTACATATTATGTTTGAGTATACACCTAAAAGTATTAAAACATAACAGAACTTGTGGATAACATTAACTTTATTGTGGTATTTCATGGCAGTATTGGAAGTGCAGGCTATCAGGAAAAATGCATTAATGATAACACAAACATCTTAACTGCAGTAGCGTTGTAAATAGAAGTCACTGTTGTGCTAAGTTGAAAATGCTTACATACCAAAGAGATTTTCATATCATTGAAATGAATAGAGCCTGGAGATCCAAAGGTTCTCTAAAAATTTCAGCTTCGTTTTCAAATACATGTTTATGACCCATGCATTTACTAGGAGAAGTATTTGTTCCTCAAATGTGAATGTGAATGGTTATTTAAATTATACTTTGAATATTGTATTTTCACAAATAGAGGCTAGCAAACATTTCCATACTAACAGTAAATTCTCTGGAAAATATAGCTCAGATATTCCAAAAGTATTTTTGAATTTACACTGAATTCATTTAATATTTTCAGCTCAGAAAAGATATTCTGTCATAGAAAACTGACTGAGGAGGAAACGTGTGAAAACCCCAGAGAGCCTTGGTGATTGTGTTCGATAGGTGGAGGAACAGCAAGGGATGCAGAAGGAATTGAAGGACAGTAGTGGGAAGGCTCAGCTCAAAATTCTGCTATGACATTTGTCATATTTTTCCGACAATGTCATAAAATACATCACAGACGTATGTGATTAGGATAAGCAGTTAAACCTTGTTATAAGAGCAAGCGCTTTCTGAGTAACTGGAGAGATGTGTGCTCCAGTGCACCTTTGAATGCTAGCATTAAGCTCTGCAACATCAAGACATGAGGTAGGGAAAGAGAATGCAGTGTTTTGAGTTTGGCTTTGGATATTCATACTGACAGACAGCAGAATGAATTACTGCACCAGTTTTCAGAGTATTTCATTTGTTCCCCGTCTATATTGTTGCAGTGTATGTCTGCCCAGGCTAATTCTATGTTCCCTTTTTTCTTCTTTGCTGCTTCGAACAAGAAAACAATTGAGTATAATTGCTTTGCCAAGTGGTTAAGAGGAGCAGATCTGCTGTCCTTTATAAACTGCTTTGTAGATCAATCAGTGTTACATGCAGTTAGCGTTCCAGTAAATAGAGAGTAATCATTTTTACTACACCTACAATTAGAGGCAAAAATACCATATCTGCAGCAGTTAAATACCTATTAGTAAGTAACTATGCTCATGAAAGTCTATTTTTTAGATTAAGTATTTGTACATATGTGCATATATAKAGAGACATATATATATATAAAGTAGGATGAAGTAACTTTCCTGTAAGTCCTGTCAGTGTTGTTACAGCAGCAGATGATGTATTTATGATTCAGTTTCAGCAAGGCTAAACTACAAAATGCCCACTTCWACTAGTAGTTTATTATGATCGCAAACTCCTTCTTGCAAACCACAGGCCTGTCCCTCCTGTTATGCCAACATTATCAGATATTTCCATGGTAGCTGCTCCAGGCTGACAGTGATGTACCTGACTGACAAATGGGAGCCTCTTTTTCTCTGACAGGTTCCTGTACTACACCATCGTATGCCAAAGCCCAGCTATGAGCACAGAGTGGCAGCAGTTATGCAAATGGGAAGCTGCACAGCCCTGCAGCCTCTGCTGTATGACAGCTTAAAATCATATTGATTGCTCCAGGGGATAGTAACAACTTGAGAGCAAATCTCTGTTCCCCTCTGCCCCTCTTGCTGTATATCTTTGCCTGGACTTTAAAAGCTAGAACTAGCTCTTTATAGGAGCTGATTCTCACTGAGGCATTGAATTCAACTGGAATATAAATATCTAGTGAAAGTAATTGTAAAAGCTCCATGAGAAAGAAGTTACAGTTGGTACAAAACACATGTAACTAAATCCTTCGTATAATTCTGTAACCAGTGAAGAATTTTACTGGCACTCAGTTTAAAGTCCTGTGAAGAGACATAGTTCAGCTTCAGCTCGGCCTTTCATACCTGTGAGATTTCAAGCAAACCGCAGACTATCAGCAGCAGAATCTTGAAGCTCATTAATCAAGGTATTAGCATATTCCAACAGAGCGTTAAGAAAGCAGGGACTAAAATATGCAAACCAACACTAGAAAGGAGAGGTTTCCGCATACTTATGTTCTGCAAATGCTAAATAGCACTCAGAAAGTAATTGCAGATCTCGGACATAATCCACATGTCTTGTTCTAGTACTAGAAGTGAATTGTGGTGAGTCTTTATCTCAGGAACAGACTGATTAGGATTTCCTTGCAAAAAAAATGAAAGGCTCATCACCTGTTGCAGTTGTCTTATGCTTATTTGGCAGCTGCTAATCCTTTATATAAATTTCAAGTGAAAGGAATTTAGCCGCCAGAGAGAGTCTGTGCAGCTGAGCCTGGTGGAATTGTTTATTAAAGACACTCCAGAAGGTTTCCAGCTGTTTCTTCCACCTGCTCTAGTCTAAAGCCTGGTGCAGAAAAATGGAAACAGCTGAGTCCAGATGACCATTCTGGGATTCATTTCACTGCGGATCAGCACAAAGCATCTTGGACATATGAGGAATATGTGCCCAGTGTAAGGTGGCTGCCAGTGACTCATTTGTGTCCTTCAGGTGGCACATTCTGATGCTTATGCAGGGAACAGCGAGTGGAAATCTTAGCTGCTGTTACCAAAATGTTCACTACATTGGCCGACTTTAAAGGGGTCTAAATATTGCAGACTGATACCCATCCAGTGCAGTTTGGAAGGTAAATTTTGTTCCTCAATGTGATCAGGACGGGTATGTAAATGGCATGTAATCTCTTTAAGGACTTAGGTAAATAAATGATCCTGCTGAATAGAAGATCTGCAGAATAGAGAAAGAGCCAAGGAGCATCCCCAGCTCCTTAGGGTCGGTTACAAAGCCATGAGTCCAGAGTGAGATTCTTGCTGATGGAAAGTATCAGGAGTAGCTGAACTTAAAAGGGCCTTCCTGGGTGCAGAGAAGATCTTTCTCTAGAAATTAAAATAGTGAAGAAGGTCACTCCCATTCAGTGTAAGGGAAAGTGGCAGGATCTTTAGTTCAGCAGTCTAGATTGTCTGATCCTTCTCTGTCTATGAAATAAAGTCCATTAGTGAAACTTTTAATTAGAATGGCTGTTGGTCTGGGCTAGATCAAGACCAGGTTGCTGCGGAAGGCAATCACAGTTGCTTAATCTAAGGAGAATTATTAAATTAAAACATCAACACCTGAAGCTTCTTGCGAGGAGAATAATATTAACCTAAAATACAGTATTAACCTAAAATACAGGGGG
The DNA here is from genome assembly GCA_035582835.1 of Phoebastria nigripes. Classification (NCBI taxonomy): domain Eukaryota; kingdom Metazoa; phylum Chordata; class Aves; order Procellariiformes; family Diomedeidae; genus Phoebastria; species Phoebastria nigripes. Next base: position 462,143 of record JAYKAV010003075.1, on the reverse strand, counting down.
TTAGAAATATGGAAAAGAGAGTAATACAAAGTTCATCACCTGGTAGAAATTGGTTTTCATGCAGTCATTGCAGGCATATACCGTATTAAAAAGAAAAACAAAACCAAAAAGTGATCCCTGCACTCATCTTCCCTATCAGCAGCTTCTATCATTGCTACCACCATTAGAGTGTGGCAAAAGTTGTCCTTTTTCCTAGGGATGAATAGACCGTATCCCTCTCAGATCTAGTCCCTCCCGCTTGGCAATTTCTTTCTCTGGGTTTGTTATTTTACTTGTAACTTTGCTTTTCAGTTTCCACTCTCCGTTATTAGCTGTCTGCTGAAGTTTCCTTTTTCTGTCATCTGTCTTCCCTATTTCACTGTCTAGTTTTTTCACACTCTCCTGTTCACTCAGCATCTTTCTCTTTGATCTTACCATTTTCTTTTGCTTTCTGATCTCAGTCTTCTCTCCAGTGCAAACTAATCCTTTCATTACATAACCACTCCCCAATTTATACATCTCGTTTCCTATTCTCTCTCATTTCCTTCTGTCTCCTACATTATTTTTTAATGTTTTCTCCTTATTGTAACTTACCTTTTCGCTTCTTTCCTCCCTGCTGCTCAGAGCTCTTTATATCTAGCGCATTGACTTTAACCTTAGCTTGGGAAGGGGTTGCCCAAAACTTGCTAATTTTTACTTGCAAGTAAAAGTTTATCTGTTAATAGCTTGTTTCATTTAAGAACAAGATGCAACAAGATTTAGAAGCCTTCAGATGTAATGAAAATGCAGATATTCTAGTAGGTATAATAATTTATTAAATAATATGCTGTCTTCCTGCTTCTTTAATATTTAAAATCACTTTGCAACTCTTTCCACACAGTACACAAGCAGAAAGCAATTGGGCAAAAAATAGCAGTCATTAACTTTGGAGATGCACTAAGCACAGCAGGTAGTATATATGATCCAAATTCAAACCACCACTTCTCAGAAGCAAAGTCTGGAGGGGTTATGGTTTCTGCAGTAGACAGAGGGAGTATCATCTGAATGCTCGTTAAAATAAAACATAAGGACTGATCCTTATATCTTTATTGGGATGAGTAGACAAAATTAATTTGGGACTCAGGACTATTGTGCTTAAAAGGAGGAAAAAATCCTTAAACAAAACCTAAGAAAAAAAAAATCCAGAATAATGAAATAAACTAAATATTAGTTAACTGTATTACAGGCTCTAAAAGATGAAAAGTTGACCTTTGCAAATGTGTATATATGGTAGGTAAAAGTCCTTATAAGGTATTTTGAGGGAAATGGATTGCTTCCCTTCTCAGTATGCAGAAGTGCAGTATGTATTAATCCAATACTGTTTTTAACATGTTTGATGTCTCTTGGGGAAAAGGTACATASCTCATATTTGTAACAGAACATAAAAAAAAGTATGCTATCGATTGGTCTTGCTGGCTGCGCACTCTCTTTTTGCTACGTTAATTACAGCCACCTTCCTTTTCCACCTGCTTCATGAAGGTCAAAAGTTAAATTCCTATCCAAAGCTTGTAAGCAGTAAATAGAGCCCATCTGACACCCAAAAAATAATTTTCTGTGAAGGTCAAGTTTGAGTCCCTTGTACCAGTGGCCATGACCACAGTGCAGCTACACCAAAGCTACTCTCAGGAACTGCAGGATTTTTGGCAGGAGTACAGTGACTCCACATAGTTGCACGTTCAGTGGTGCCATTCTGAATCTGTCAGTGACCTCCAGGACACAGAAGCTACCGGGTTGCCCAAATTTGTTTCTTTCCTGCACAACAAAACCAAGCAGGTTTTACTGCATTTCATATCCCTTGGTCTGAAAATGTGTATTCACTGTGAAAGAATCATGGAAATGTTAATGAGACAGTAAGGACAGGCTGGACCACAGGCACAGGCTGGTGTTTTACAGAGGTGCACRTGCCATTCAGATGGGATTTCTGCAAAGCATTTATAGACTTCTCCGTAGGGTTTGTGAGCTCCTCCTGTCCTCAGCCATAGGGAGAATGCTTTTGTTTGTAATGCTACTTCAAGTGATCAAAAAATTGTCTACTAGCCTGGGCTGAAATAGAATGTGAGAAAGGAAAGTTATCTTAAAGCTGTTTGGTATCCAGGGAGTTAAAAAAATGTGTTGACTATCAGTCTTTGAAAATTTTCCTGCTTACAAGCCCTTTGTAGTGTCCTCTATTACATATGAACAGTTGCTGGTTTCAGTCTCCAGCTTTGCAGACAGCTTTCACAAGAAAAAAAATCCCAATTCCCTGTAATTGGTTGCAGTCTCAACAAAAGGTCAAGGATTAAAGGTGGAAAAAACAGAACTAACCTTCTGCTTGCAAAGGTGCCCTGGCTACGTGTGGGAGGAAGGACAGTAGAGAGGCAGTGGGAGAAATTTCACTCGGCCTTATCCCGTAGCTGCAGAAGTAACTGTCCCAAGGAAAAGACTAAAGGACTTCCATGTGCAGGGATTTCAAGCCTTCATCTCTCCTGAGCACTGCATTTCTCTTAGTGATTTTTGTAAATAATTATTAACATGCCATTAGCTATGGCATTATACAGTAGCCTTCACCAAGTCAGGCCTTTCCATCTATATCAAGCAGGATAATATATTTCAAAGTCAAAAGGAAAAATGCATTAGGCAACATGATGGCAACTGTAACCCTTCTGGATATATTGCACCATAAATACTAAGAACCACTACAGTAGAGCTTTTATCAAATCCTGGGCCTGAATGTAAGACACTGTGGCTTCCACAAATCAGAAAAATGATACAATAAATCACTCTTCCTGATGTCATATTATTCCGAGCTGCCATCCCTAAAGAACACAGGATGGTCAATAGTTGGTATGACAAATGGACCAGCCACTGCAGTAGCTTTGAGACATACACTCATCTCAGGTTAATCAATGTAAAGGGAATAAAATATCCAACTCTTTGATACTGTTATTCAAAGCTCCTGTTTGGCAGAGTACTAAAATATATATGGCTAATTTGGAATTCAGATTGCCCTCAACAGCAGCCCTTCTGTGCTTAAAAGTAGGCATGTATTTAAATGCCTTACAGAAATGGAACTTAGAAGGGAAAATGGGCTAATAAAGATTTAGGAGTCTGAGCTGACAGACTGACCAATTTTAAATTCAGACAAGGATGGCGCTTTCCATGTTATAAGGAGGAAGGCACATATTGTTCACGTTTGCTACTTTGTAAGCAATCGTACTTGCTCTGTTGGCACTGCCGTCCTGTAATTATTTCCCTTATCCAATTAAGGCTGCAGCTAAAATTCCCCTCATAAATCTTTCTCCCCCAAACAATTCAATTGCTTTTACTTACCTCCACTGTGATTAGCTGAGCGTGCACTTTTAAAGCCTGTTTCTTCCCCACATTCAAATGTGGGGTCATGTGCTGACTTGGAAATTAATTTTCAAGTGAAATGTTCTTTACTGGCACTGCGGCTTCCATGAACGGGGTGGGACAGGATGTGAACCTATGTGACAAAACCAAGGGCACAGAATAGTAGTGATGCATTTAAAAGAAGCACAGAGAGATAGTTATCACTGACTCCTGTGTAAGCATTGTATAGCTATGGCTACCTGACTCCTCCATGGCCAAAATGAAGTTGTAACGGAAGAAGGCTTGGAAATGGGTGATGTAGGCTACATGTATGTACACGTATGTTGTCTGAAACAGAATGGCCTTTGCACATGTGTAGGCTATTATTAAAAAAATAAAAAAAAAGTTTGGCCTAGGAGCTGAGAATCATCATCTTTATCCAACTATATCTAAATTCATACCAGCTGTTGTACTACATCAGACCTACCACTTTTCAAATTGCTGGAATAATACCAAAACGGGGCCCAAAAAATACTGAATCTAGTCTGTTATTTTGGTGCAAAACTATGAAAGAACTGCAACAACTCTGTAAGCATCACTTAGCATAAATTCCAAAGACAATGCATTTGGGAAGGTCTAAGAGAAGCTTTATTTGATATAAAGCAACCTTTGAAATTGCAGCAGTCTATGGAAATGAAAATAACCACTCTGTTTTATTTTTAGGAGCCAGATAGAATTTGCAGGGCTGGCAGTGAATGGGGAGGGAGAAAGAAGCAACAGTTGTAATTTTATATGTAGAATGAAAACATTTTTGTAGAGTAAAAAAGTGCATGAGGTGAGGAACTTATTATTGCATGGTACTGTTTTAGGTGCTTTTAAGAGCAGACCCCAGCTGAAGGGACAGATGATGGAAAGGGACTATACTGCAGTACCAACATTTTATGTAAATTGTTGTACCAAATGTAATTTCTCTGGCTGATTCTTCTGAATTAAATAAAATAATATAGCAAGAAAATGCCTGCTTGAAAGAGTCTCCAACTCAGTAATGAAAATGAAGGGGTGCTGAGACAAAACACCAAATCCTGTTTTTCGATGGCAGCTCCTCCTGGTTTCGGCCATTGTGACAGCTGTGCTAATACTAGCCCCTACAAATAGGAAGACTTCTGATTTGTTTACCCTGTTTCAAGTAGGGAAAATTAGATAGACAACTGAGGGTCTTAGCAGGCTTAAAAAAAAAAAAAAAAGATCTCTTTCTACTATGTTTCGAAACATGCAGTAAACAGAAGAGTTTTTAAAAGGAAGAAGGGTACTAACTCTAAATAAGCTTTACAAAATACATTATTTTTCAAAATACAGTTGGCAAAATAGCTGTTGCTAGCAATAATTCCCACTTCATTATGTTTTCACTGATGCTGAGCCATCTTTATATGGGGTGAGGTAATTCTGTCATTGAAGAATCAGTAAGGAGGGACTGGAGAACAGTGTGCTTTTCTGAGTGGCCTCAATTTCCTCAGTGCTCATTTAGAGTGCACTAACTTTGCATTTCTTCCAGTCTTCAATTATTTCAGCACTTTGCTCCAATGGCTATACTTTCTCGCTATTTATGTGTGCTTTGCTCCTATTTTGAATGGGCCAGTCTTTAACTCATTCTCATCCTGAATTTCTCTGAAAAAGAATCAGGAATCCTTCCTTTTTTTTCTTTATTCATCAGTTAAAAAGAAAAAACAAATTCAGATGGTTCTGTCTTTGGATGGCTCTTGCTTTGTGAACTTGTAGTTCTGAAATGAATTGTTGTATTAAGAAGGTGTGTTATGCTGTTTGAATATCTCAAGCAATTCCATAAATTTTGTAAACATATGCAATTAYTTCTATTTTAATCAGTGACCACTTACTTTTTTTAATTACTATAAAAGCTAGTCAAGGATTTTAGGGTTTTGTGTCAAAGTATTCTTCCTTTGAGAAAAGTAATTTTGTCAACATTGAAATGCCTGAGAACTCTTCAAATCTGATACACACAAACCTTTAAGTATTCACTGAGGATGAATGTGATAGAATCATAGAATCATTAAGGTTGGAAAAGACCTCTAAGATCATCGAGTCCAACCGTCAACCCAACACCACCATGCCCACTAAACCATGTCTCTAAGCGCCTCATCTACATGTCTTTTAAATACTTCCAGGGATGGTGACTCCAGCACTTCCCTGGGCAGCCTGTTCCAATGCTTAACCACTCTTTCAGTAAAGAAATTTTTCCTAATGTCCAATCTAAACCTCCCCTGGCGCAACTTGAGGCCGTTTCCTCTTGTCCTGTAATAGGGAATAATAGGGAATCCTGTAATAGGGATCCTATATCCTATAATATAATAGGGATCCTATATCCTATAATAGGGATAATAGGGAAAAGAAGTGAATATATTCCTTGAAAGATCATAGGAGCACAGAAAAGGCGAGGAAAGGTTACACTATCTCTGTAAGAGATTTCATTGTGACCATGGCAGAAATCTTGTATCCGGTTTTGGAGTCCACAGTTCAAGAAGTTCAAGAAAGGATTTTGAGAAAAAGAACATGAAAATTATTTATGAGTTGGTAAATTGTTCTATACTAACAAATTCAAGTGGTCAAAGATCTGATGAACGTGGGAAAACTTAAGGAGTGAAATGATCAAAGCCCAAATGGGGAACATAACAGTGGTAACTCAAAGGGTTCTTCTGTCTTACGAATTTAACAATATCAAGAAGCAAGACCATATGTAGTGGAGCTAGATAAACATCCAGATTATAATCACTAATATTAAATTAAATATTACTAAGATCGTAATGAATTCTTTCACTGGCAGTTTTTTCCATCAAGATTCAAAGTTTTTACTATAATGTATGTTCTGCTTCATATAGTGACCTCTGGCTCTTTGTGGTATCTGTTCTTTAGAATATTGTTCTTTAAATATATGTTAGTGTCAAAAAGCCCAAACTGAAAGGAAGCATTTAAGATGGACTGTTTTCTTAGTTAATGTTTTTCAAGACATCTCCATGTTCTTGATTTGCATTCTTTGCATTTACAAAGAAAAATTGCTGAAACTTTTAAATTTTCTGTGAAAATAAAGTGTTGGTTTCCCTCTTTTTGATAAGCCCTTTGAAAGAAATCTCCTTTAAAAGCTGTATACTGAAAACATTTTGAAAAACATAGATTTTTAGAACCACAACACAGTGACGCAGTCACCCATTACACATTCAAAGAATGTATCCTTCTCTCTTTATTTGTGTTTACTGTATTTATTGGTGCTTTAACACTTGAAAGAGTAATTTCAAGTATGTTTGTGCTATTCCTACACCTTTATGATGCTGGATCTGTCTTTCTTAACAGATGTTCTTCTAATTCATCTGTGATATATCCTCAGCAATATTTTCAAGGATTAATGGAGGGAAGCCAAATTTGAAGGAGTAGGATTTTCAGTCCTCAATGCATTCAGATATTTTCCTACTGCATACGCAATCTCAGTCTATACTTATTGTGGGGATTTTCCTTTTTGGGGGGTTCTCTATTTCATATTTCACCATGGAAAGCTTGGCGCTTACCTTTTCCTTTTGGTTTTTTTAGAGATATTTCTAGCATCTCTGTGGATTCTGTGATTGTCTAAAAAAATTAATTGATCATACCCTTTCTGCTAACCTCAGCCCTTTCTCTACTCCCTAGTTTATGTGCTAGAGTTCAGAGCCTTACTCCGTATTTGTTGTCCATACAACTACTACATCTTACCAGCCTGTGTTGCTTCATGCTGAAAAAGTTTCTCTCATCCATACTGAAACTACAAGGTACCCATCCACAGCAATAACAGCCCAGATTCAGCTGAACTCTTGATTTTAATCAGATTCCCAGATCCAGACGCTCTTTGGAGAAAATTCAGGTTAGGTTCTGCACAGTTCAGCTTGGTTATATGTGGGTTTCAAGTTCAATTTATAAAAGCAATTTATATCCCAAGTAATATTTGAGCCTAGYTATATTCTACATTGATTTTCCTGCTGATCCCTTTCTGGTCAGCCAGGTGCAAATATCCATGTTTTTACCTGTTTGGGGCAGAATCTAACAGCTGGAATTAGCTGCTTTCTATCAATTGCATGTTATCCAGGTAGAAGTTTACGCCTCTTCTTTTTGAGAATCTGTTAATGAGCTGGTAGAGAGGTCTTCAGGAAAGGAGGTCTGTACCCTGTATGAGCAGGAAAGAAATATTCCCTTAGTTTTATGTGGTTTTTGATTTGAGCACTGAGAGCTATGGAGTTCTTGGGGTTTTGTGAGTTAGCTAGAGGCTGCAACTTTTTCAGCAAAGCAGCAGTGCTGAAGACTGAAATAAGTGATGTGTACAAGAGGAAACTGAAATGAAGGGGGGCCCAGAGAAACCACAGTTGACTTTTCTGGAGTGATTGGCAAGATTACTTCCTACAGTTAGAATGTGGAGCAGAAGAATTAACACACTGTTTTTAGCTGTGAATCAAGACACTTTGCAACATAGGACAGGACAAAAAAGGGGCAGAAAACTCATTCCCCAGTTTTAAAAATGCTTGAGCAACGGTACTGTACTATGGTCCTCCAGTAACTGAATGGGCTTGTTTGCCACTGATGCAGACCGACAAAGAAGGAATTGGATCTGCTAGTTAGAATACTGCTAGCTCCAAACCTTAAATAATGAGACACCTAAAAATCATGGAAGTCCACAAGTATGTTCATGCTGAAGAAAAATGGGAGACATCAAAAGGGTGCAGCTCTGGAAGAAATACGGGCCTTGGGCAAATAAGCCAAAAGGCAAGCTCTGGGAGACCATAACCATCTTACAAGGCAGGCAAGGAATTCACTTTCCAGTTGAAGATTGACCTTAAGTTTGAAATGTTGCATTGGTGTATACCTTGAACTTTTTCTTATCCAAGGACTCTTTCCCAAAGCAAAGTTGTTAATGAGACCTGGCTCAGGAAAAAAATAGGGGGAAAGATTTCCAACAGCTAGAAGAAAACAGACAGACACACCCCCTCCACCCCCCCACCCCCAAAAAAAAGGAACCTAAATCCTTGTAAAAAAGTRGGAACTGGAAGTCTCAAGAAGAGGGGCTCTTGCCTTGGGTATTAACTGGGATTTTAGAAAGGCTACCAATATGAGAAGAAAGTCCTTTGTTTTGCACAGGATTTCAAGATTTTTAAATGTAGTTTCATTCCAAAGAAATTTTAAATTTTGAAATTTTCAAACAAAGGAAAAAATAAGGATCTAGGACAGCCAGAAACTTAAGAAGGGGGGGAGGGCTTACTGAATTTTTCCTGAATTATACCTATGCCATCATTCCAGGAGACTTCAGATACCCCAAGATTATGAAGCAATGCTGTATAAGGCATTGATGCACAGCACTTTAAATTGACGACTAACATTTTTCTTGGTATGTCCTTTCTATCATGTATATTATGTACAATCAGTCCATTGACTATTTGGGTGAAGCTATAACTACAGTCTGACTTATCTTAAACTACCACTGTAATGGCAGGTTTTGCTTTCAGGTTGCAGGATCAGCAACAGTCTTTGAATCATGTATACACTACCTTAAAAATGAGAGACTATAAATGGAAACAGCAAATACCACATATCTTTAACCTTTTTAAATTTTCATTTGTTTTTATTCAGAACTTCTGCCCTTTTTTCTAAACCCTTGTGCCCTAGTAAGCTGATAATCTGAAGAYGGTTAAAAACAAGGAAGTGCAAATTATTTCAGTTAATATCCTTTTTTTTTCCTTCTGCCTCAGAATGTCACTGTATTCAAAAACTCTTCTGATCACTTTTTACAAAATAACATTCTGTATTTTAAAAGCTGCCAGAAAAATAATCCAGTCTAAAWAAATTAGATATTTCAAAGATATCATTTTGCAAGCAAAGTAGAAAGTTTTTTGGAACTTGTGATACTGATAACAAATGCTGTTTATTGAACAAGCAATTAAGTATTTTCCCAGTGAAGCACTACTCAGAGCTGTTGCAGATTATTTTTAGTCCTCGCAGACCTTCATGCCTTTATTATACCAAAAGGCAGTCAAGCAGTGACACCCAGTGGCTTCAGAATTCTCTCTTCATCTTCTATCACAGAGAAGTCATGGTTTTATCTCTTTGTTTCAAATCCAGTGTTATTCAAAATGGGTAAATAATTGCCTGTTGAAGGGGTAGTCAGAATCCAGCAGTTATACATGATAATCTGGACTTCTCTGCCTGACTAGGTGACTCTAGATGAAATGATTTAACTACCACGAATATGGATGCTAATCAACTCCATGCATTCAGGAAGTTACTCAAGAAATCCATGGAAATACACTCTGCAAATAAGTATTTAAGTTAGCCTTTGAACAATCAAGGGTACAAAATCTGTGCTTAAAATCCTTTACCTATCAGAGAGAGAGAGAATTTTTAACCATTTTTAAAGCCTTTGAAATTCATGAATGGAAAACACAATGTAGATGCAAAATTCTATTAATATTTATGATATCTGTAAAAATAAGTAAGAGGTGGTATTAGTACTGGCAGTTAGGATGACAGCTTGACAGTCTCGAAGTCATCTGGAATTTAAATTGCAAAGTAAACCAAAATTCTGCCATAACAAGTTTTCCTATCAAACCTGACTGAACTATAATTTCCACAGAGGCATACCTTGAAAATAAATTGTCTGCCTAACATAAGGAGTAAATATAAGAAGTCTCATTTTGCAATTGCTGTGTCTCAGAGATAAACAAATATGACATTTTTCTTTTTTAAATGAATAGCCTTGCTTTATCAAAACAAGCAAAACATCTTAGTCACATGGTACTGATGACCATAAGAACAAACTATCGGATCACCCAGCCTTTTAAAATATGGTCCAATAGCTGTTCTCAGGGTATGTCTCTGCCTAGGAATTGTATGAAGCATTTGTACCTTGTAGAAGCTGCAGAAGAGGAATCCTGGCAGACTTCTCCTTTGTTTTGCAGAGATGCTTCTCTACCAGTTCAGTGTGAACAGATGGGTGTATGGCAATGAAGAGCGTGTGGAGCTGCAGTATACCTATGTGGGCATATAGGCTATATGATCTAATGTAAGTTTTATTAACTGAGCTCAGGAAAAAGATAAGGAAGTCCATGTCCATTACACTCACACATCTCAGCGTTCTCTCAGATTTTCATTAACTGCCCACTGCAGAAGAAGATGCAAGATAGGCATGCACCACGCCATTCCTGAAAACATCAATGTGTGCCTATTTCAGAGGAAATTTTGTGAACAGCAATCATGACCCATAGTCTGTACTCCCACGGAAATGGGAGGGAGTAGTTGCACCTACTTAGAAATTCATAATGACTCCCAAGCCAAGGTGTTAAGAATGCACACACTATTAAGGTCTTTCCCAGGACATGTTTCCCCTTTCTTACTAGAAGAAAAAAAAAAAAAAAAAAAAAGAAAAAAAAGGCAGTGAGAAGGTTTGTCCTTAAAACTAGAGAATAGAGCAAGGGTGAACCTCAGACTGAAGAGAAATCCCACCACCTCCAGGCCCCAAGGACCTCCCTCGGTGGCCTCCGGCCGGTGGTATGTCTAGATACTTTACCCCCTCACAGCCACTGTTGTGCATGGGGGGCTGCACCACTTGCAGGGTGGGGGTGGTCACTGAGGAACCCTGACCCTCGTGGAACACTGTTGCCACCATCTCATCCAGGGRACCCCAGGCACAAGATGAGGAGGGGGCTGGAGCCCAGGGCACACGAGGGGAGGTGGAGGGCAGTCCCTGTGCCCCAGGGGCAGCAGAAGGGCACAGGGGAGTGATCCCCAGTAAAGGGGCCCTCAGCCCCCCTGACCCTCCTTCTTTTCCCACAGTAGGGCATCTTTCAGCCACAGAACCCCCAACTCCCAGAACAGCCATATTTGGCCACATACATCTGCCACCACAGTGGCCTCCTGATGTCACAAGCCACCTCACTGCCTTCTGTTCGAGGCCTTATAAATACAGCTGGCAGCTGGCCCACAATTCAGTGAGCTTCRAGGCCCTCAAATGCCAAGGATGCTTGGTAGCAAGAGGTCCCAGAGCAGCAAGGCGGGTGGCTGCCCACCTTTACACGGGGCAGCAGAGACATGGTTGCAGGAACCACAGAGGAAGAGGAGGCAGCATCAGAGGTGGGGCACTATCAGCCGCATGATAGCAATGGCCATCGTTCATGTGGCTGATGGTGTGGAGCCCATGGAGGTGGATCCACCTGAAGGTCAGGAAGAGCCAATGGAAGTGGATCCACCTCCAGCGTGGCTCACCTGGCACCACTACACCGTGCCAGGGCTCCCCTCCATGATGCCATGGCAGCGGCATCACAGGAGCACCTGGCCAGCGCCCTACCATCGGCCCAGCCTCCACGTCTGGCATTAGCCAGGAGGCCCAGCCTCCGTGCCTGGCCATCCTGCGGGCTCACCTATAACATCTCCCGGCAACCAGCAATTATTTTGTTGATAGCCCCGGGTGGTGTGAGCCCTTCTTTCCCATCCCCCACTCCACCCCCACCCTTCCTGAAGGGGTGCCATCTCCTTTGCTCTGAGCCCCAAGAAAAGGGGATGAGACAACCTGGCTTCTGCTGGGCCTCTGTGCCGGGGCAACAAGAGTCATACCTCACAAGACCACCGAGGTCCCTGGGGCCTGGAGGTGGGGTTTCCTCAGTCTGAGGATGACAAGGCTGCCTGGTGGGTGGCTGAAGATGCAGCCAGACCCTCCGCGGCGGTGCATGAAAAATAGCAACAGATGAAGCAAAGAAGTTAGAGAGACAGCTCAGACCTTTGGAGAAGCAGAAGACTGCAGTTCTGCCAGGAAGAAGTGCTGGCCTTCAGCGTTAAGGTCCCTTCTAGATGCTTCATTAGGAGTTCTTTTCAAGATTGGGCAATAAACAATTCTAAACACAATAAAATGAGAAAAGAAAAACAGTAAAAAAGCTTTCCTCCTCTCTTATTTGGTACTTTGACGGCTGCATCTTGACCCCTCTGTCCCCTCCTGGTCTCCCTAGTCCAGGAAGGACACCGATGCGTGGGGTTTGGGCCCAGCCCAGGGCCTTCGAGATGGTGAGGGGCCGGGGCACACGGCACACGAGGGCAGGCTGAGGGAGCTGCCTCTGGTCATGAGGGTGGTGAGACACTGGAGCAGGTTGCCCAGAGAAGTTSTGAGTGCTCCATCCCTGGAAGTGTTCAAGGCCAGGTTGGMTGGGGCTTTGAGCAACCTGATCTAGTGRAAGATGTCCCTGCCCATGGCAGGGRRGTTGGACTAGATGATCTTTAAAGGCCCCCTCCAACCCAAGCCATTCTATGAGTCTATGATTCTTTGGTCAGCATGAAGAAGAGAAGGCTCAGGGGTGGACCTGGTCGGTGACTACAGCTGCCTACTGGGAGGTTGTAGAGAAGATGAATCCTGACTCTTCTCAGAGGTGTTCCGTGGCAGAAGGACGAGCGGCACCAGGCCCATGCTGGCAGATGGAGAAATCCCAGTTAGATAAAAGGAAAAGATTGTCACCATGAGGGTGCTCAGACATGGAACAGGTGCCCAGAGAGGCTGCAGAGTCTCTGTCCTTGAGGGTATCCAAACATGACTGAACAAGGCCCTGACCAACCTGACCCGACTAGGGCTGCTCTGAGCAGGAGCTTGGACCAGAGACCTCCAAGGGTCTCTCCCATCCTCTGTGCTTCTGTGGTTCTTCTTCTCTGTCAGCCCTCCTGCCTTACCCAAATTGGAGCCGCCCACGACCTTGTGGAAGGTGGCCTTGTCCCACCACCRCCCAGGCCCTTCCTTCAGACAATCACCAGCATGGGTTACTGGCCCACCACTGACCCAAGGCACATCACTACCAGCAACTGCCCCATGGGTGGGCTTTGTTCTGCTGATCACAAGGCAGTGGTCCTCCCACCTTGTAGTCTCCTTCTCCTGCCCATGCCTCACCCCTTTGCTATTAGGATACTGTGGGAGACTGCTAAAGACAGGGTAAACGACATTCACTGCTCTACCCTCGTCCCATTGGGCTGGCCAAGCAAGCTCTTAGGTCAAGTCTAGCATGACTCGCCCTCAGCAAATCCCCACTGGCTCCCACCACCTGATAGCTGCTACTGGCTTGGGCAAATAGATTTCCTTTCAAAGGCAGGGAAAGCATTTCACCCCATGGGTTGCAGCAGGTAACTTGGCTTCCCTTCAACTTCTTCAAACCTGTTGCAATGTCACAATAGCTGTATCTTTTTTTCCTCCCACTATTCAAGGGCAAATTTAACATCTGAGGTATTGTGACAGTAAGAGCCATCCATCCATCCAATATTTTGCTTAAATAGGCTGGAAAGCTGTTCTTATCGCAACACAGCTCGTAGTTCAATCACTATGCATCTTTGCAAACTCATCACCAAAGGAATTTTAAAAATATATAAAACCTATAGCTATTTACAGAGACATGGATGAAAACCACAGGACAGCACTGAAGAGAAAAATTGCAACGGGAACAGGTCTTGGCTTGCTCAGGGGCTTGCTAGATAACAGCTCCAGATCAGGAATGTCTCAGGCTAGAGGAACCATTTGCTGACTGCCCTCTTCTTCTTTCCCCTTTTCTCTTCTTCTCATAACTAAATGGCAGAGCAGACTCAATTGTGTTTACGTGGCAAGGTTTTGGTAGCTGGGGGGGCTGTAGGGCTGGCTTCTGTGCGAAGACACCAGGAGCTGCCCCCATGTTGGACAGAGCCAGTGCCAGGCGGCTCCAAGACGGACGTGACTCTGGCCAAAGCTGAGTCCATCAACAATTCTGGTGGCACTTTCATAGCAATGGGAGGGAGTAGTTGCATCTACTTAGAAATTCATAACAACTCCCAAGCCAGAGGCCTGAAAATAAAAACAGACATTGTTGAGGTTTTTCCCAGGACATCTGACTCCCTCTTCTTACTTTTTTTCTTTAAAAACATGCAGTGGAGTATTTGCTTTGGACAACAGATGCTGATATGGCTTGTTTTATACTGAGGTGCCAGCTGTTCCTTATGTTCCGAAAACAATGCCAAACCTGCTGTTACGAGACGTATTATAGTGTCTTTTATCCAGTGGTAAGTTGTTCCAAGTGGGCAATTATTCCCGCTGAAGTTTTTCCTCTTTTTAATAGACACTTGTTTTTATGCCAGAGGTCACTGCTGTTATCATTACCTGTAGTGACTGGATATTTGGAGTAATAAGCCATATGGCATTCTATAAAGCAGAACTATGAGTGAAGAGCAAACAGAGCATTAAGCAAAAAGGGAAGTAGGTATTTCCGTAACTGTAGCTACATTTTCACCCATATTAGTTCTACAAAGGTGGGGACTGCGGTGTGAACACTGCTTTTAGAGAAAATCGGTTTGGCTTGGCAGAAGTGAAAGCTCTTTCCCATGTACAGGAGTGCTTTCCCACCACAGTAATGAGACAGAACTTGTCGTGACCTTGCCAGAAGAGCATCAGTTCCCTCCTCTCTGCCTACATCTTCATGAACAACCAGCTCAGAGAAAGCCTTCATACACAACATTTGATTGATCCCGTCTTTCATTTCTCTCCCCGCCACACCCCAATCTCATTTATAACTGACACAACCCGTTTCTGGGGTGACTTCAGTTAGTAACAGCAAGAGCTTGGGGCCCTTCCACAACATCTATACATGTATGATCCACAGCAACTGCCAAATACCTGGAACCCTCAAATGTCACTCCATGAGTACATACCCCAGGAGCCAGGTCCTTATTTAGAGTTATGTGAAAATCTCCCAAAACCGAAGTTCCTAAAAATGTTCAAAACATTTTATATGTGTGCAGCTGTTTTAGGAAAGACATTCTGTGGCATTTTTGGTTCTCAAACTTGTTTCTACCAGACAATTCATGACATTTCAGGAGTTTCCCGAGTGACTTGCTTTTCCTATTTCCACAACGAACAACTTTGTTTTCAAATGGAGAGAATGTATTTTCTCCAGGGATGAAACCATGGAAATATCAGCATGGCAGACACTAATAATTCAGAAGTCAGTATTGTTGGTGTACATTTTTCTATAACACCCAGGCACAAATGTAGGGTAAAAATGCAGATGCATCTGTTTATTTTAACAAAACACAGCCCTGCAAACATCTGATCCTGATCTGCACAGCTGCCTACTGGAAATGACTTGAACTACTGCTGTGACAAAGACAGCAAATAGACATCAAGCCCCAGAATTAGTAAGGCATAACACCAGCTCTAATCACTGGAGTTTTTCCTCCTTAAACCCAGGCTGCATTTAACCAGTTTCATGAAATGTCTTCTCTCCTGAGGTTATGACGTTCAATGCTGCCACTGAAAAGACTCATCTAGCTAAAGATACAGTTCAGGGCTATTTATCTGAGGCTTCGTGATTAATAAAGTATTCTCCATATTTTCTGCAGTRTAGTGTCTTCTTGCTTCAAGKGGGAATATTTGAGAAAGAATTGCTRTATCGTTTTAAAATATGGCAAACATACATAACATTAGGATGATCACTAGCAGTAGCAATACTGTTTTCAAGTTAGCGTACATTATTCATACAGACTTTACTTCCATAAGAGGACGACTACTACAGTCAATGCTTAGCCTATTTATTTTTGCAAGAAAATGGATCAAAACAGAATACCAGCATGTGTTCTGGAAAGAGGCAAAACCCGTGGTTGTCAGGTAATTCGCCATCCCTTCTTTTCAACTTTACCTCCTTTCCATTGTTAATGTAAACCAGCACTTTTTCAGACAAAAACTACATTCCTCTGGGCAGCAAAGACTTCCAAGAGTTTTGGGGTTTGTATGCATACACACACCAACCCTTACCCGAACAATCTCTTGTAGCAACATAGTTAAAAAAAAACAGCCTTAAAAGTATAAATAAAAATATCTTACAGACAGCTTTTTATTTACATTATATTAACAACTCAGTCTTTGGTGACGGGGAAGATATTTATGAATAAGCTCATTTTCCCTCCTCAAACRCTAAAGATTTTTGTTTGCTGCAAAATGGGAAAGCTGGAGAGGAATATATGTTACTGAATGACACATCTACAACATGAGGAAAGGAATTTTTTTGGCAGTTAAGGTGGTATTGCTTCAAATCTGTGGACGTTCTCAGCTGGTTGGAGCAAGCAGCAATAGATCTTTGCTTAAACACACACCTAAAGTGAATGCTATTAATGAGGATAATTGGCTTTGGCTGAGAGGACCAACCACCTAAGCTCCTTCTGAGTAGCAACCACAAGTCAATATGAATTATGAAGCATTGATGCAAGTTTGTTTGTTGGTAGATTGTTTAACAAATGAGTCAATAGCTCATGCATTTAAATTATGTTTTCATTGCCATAATAAGTCATAGCCTCAAATACAGTACRCTACAGCAGCATAACCTGAAAACATGCAGACATGGCAAAGTGTAAGCAAATACTACATCTGAGGAGAGAAAGTTTCACTGGACATTCAGGATGCCCACAGTTCTCTTTTCAAACTCTAGTAGAAGGAATCRACACTGAGGGAAAAATGAAAGATTTGGGTAAAGGAAATTAGATATGAACCACGAAATCTTTTCCAGTTTCTCCAGGTGAATGGTGCTGTTGTCTTGGCCAAAGCCAAAACGCAGTTGCCCCACCTTCAAGTCTAAACAGGAATTCCTACACTGAAGTCACGTGCTTGTACCACCTGGGTGTCCCAAGAAGCGGTGCTGCTAAATATTATCAGCTGTGTATTGTGCACATCCTTATTAACTTAGTTAATGGCTGCATTTCATCCAACTTCTGTCAAATAAGAGGTTACAAAATGGAGCCCTGTAGCGTCTAGCTATAAAGAGCTTTCAGATGAAAGCCCTAATCCTTGCTATGACAAGGCTCTCAAGTGAGTTTCTGTTGTTTGCTGTGCTGTGCTGGAGGTGGGTCGGGAGGAGCTTCGTTATCACAGAGCCTCTGATGCTGAATGCAGACAGAGCTTGGAAAAAGACCACGCAACTGTGAGTAGATTAAAAACAAAAGGAAAATAGGGAGTAGCACGGGCTGCTCAGCACCTGATAGTGAGACCTTTTAATCTCAGTGTATGGGTTTCTGTAGCTTATGTATCACAACACAAAGTGAAAGYCCCCCAAGTAATCTGGAAAATCATGAGTTGCAGCATACTTGAGAAGGTGTGAGCAAGTTCTCAGAAATGGGATATTCTGGAGAAACTTCTTTTGTTTTTAAAAAAAAAAATTAGCTCGTCTACGTCACAGTCAGTATGGACTGACCGAAAAGGCCGTTGTTTAGAGGTAAAAAAATCTTAATCTTTTATGTAAAACAAAATACTGTTTTAAAAAAAAGCTCTTTTTTTCTTTCTCTTTTCTTTTTTTTAACTTTCTTTTGGTTGGAAAAGATATAAAATAAGCTAGAAGACCTGCTTGTTCCATCTGAATAGAAGGGAGGGGAAAAAAATCTAATAGGGAAAAACAGTAAGGGAGAGGGGTAGTTCAGAGAACCTAGCTCATACAAAGTGCTGAATCCTTGTTCTCAAGTACTTTCTGGGCCTGAATTCCAGGTGGCTGTTACCTAATGTTAGTTAGCTAGAAAATGCTACAATATAAAACTTAACAGCAATACCATTTACCTGCATGATCTCTTCTGTGGGTGATGTTCCCTTTACCTGCTTTTGCTTAATCCAACCCTAAAATCTCTCAGATTAAGTACATCTCACAAGCAGCAGTTGTTTATAATGTCTGTTGCTGTTTTGTAGTTGCCTTTGCTCTTTCTAGTGAAAAATGGCCATGTATATCTAATGTGAGTTCATTTACTAATTTGCCTCCTCATTCTTTTCACTTCTAGCACTTCTAGTTGCTCTTGAAATTTCTTTTGTTAATTATTCTGAGACATAACTACCTCTACCAGTTTAAAAAAAAAAAAAAAAAAAATGTTTCTAATGCCTTTTTATTGGCTGTGTTATAAAATCATGGGGATTTAAAAAAAAAAAAAGAAAAGGAGAAAAAACAGTTTATATAAACAGCTTGATATTTTTAGAGCACAGGGTCAAGCAGATCAGCTTTTAATTAGAAACAGATTAAACTTTGATCACTCCTGCAGAGCTCTCCAGCATTGACTGAAGGTAATCCTTACAAGCTTTGGAGTGAGTGTAGTTGAGAGATCTTGCCAGTGACTTTGCATTTAAAATTGAAGGTCAGAAAGCCAAAGCAGCACATTAAAACTGGGAAGCCTTAGATGCTACTGGGGCATGGACACAAATGATGTGCTGTGGGGGAACACAAAAGAAGAGCAGTCCAAACTACAAATCAAATGCTACAGTGCTCCTMAGCTGTCAAGATCAGTTCATTGACTTATGGTAATGTATGAATATGTCTATTTCAGCAAAACTTAATAAAACCAGGTAGTATTGTAGTTCATGTCTGGGGAATGGAAATAATAATCTTTTGTTTCTGTAGTTTTTGGTCACATAAGCTAATGGTAGCTTTAAAATGCAATGGAAAAGATCATGAGATTTGAGTAACAGTGTATATATATTTGTCGTCTGTCTTAGTAATCTTTGAGGTGTTTATGGCATTTCTACAATGATCAACTGATTTAAATTGCTACATCCATGTGCATCTTTGTACTTTAGCTTTGTTTCAAAAATTTACAGCTGCCAAAAAAAGGCAACTTAAAAAAAAAAAAAAGCATCTTAAGGACAGAAGGATGTATGTTTATTTGCAAGAGAAGCATCAAAACTTAGTGAAGAATATTCTCAAAGCTACCATTTAAATAACGTGATTAAAACAGGGTGAAACTGCAGTGGCAAAGGTATCCCTGCAAGAAATTTGAAATGGTGAGATAGAACACGAAGCCTTCTCACTATGGTTAACAGTGAAAATAAAATAACAAAACTTGAGAAAGCTGGTTATGAAAGCACAGTCCTTTGTGCTTTATTTACTTCATTATGCTTTATTTAACTGCTTCTGAAAAGTCTCCCTAAATGTTTAAACATTCTCTGTGCTCATGTGAGTGCACATCACTTAATATTGCTTACTGTAAAATCTCACTGAGGTATTCTTCAAAGCAGTGCAGCCCAGTGAACAAGTCAGCAGACCGAAGTTCTGTACCCAGCTCTGGGGTAACTCAGTTGAAAACCATTTTTCTTATTTTCCTTAAACTTTTAGGGGGTACCTTGCCCTATGGGAGTACCATAGGTATATGGAATTTAATGGGATTATCTTGTTCCTTGCTGGTGAATGACACAGTGACATATTAGGCCCTAACTGAAAGGCACAATGGTTGGATACCACAAATGGGCAGAAGCAATGGTGACTGCTGTAACCCTCTGAACGTCTTCCGCAAGAGAGAGGCAGCCAGAAATACAGAGTCGGGAAAGCACTGGCCTTGTGGGAAGCTTTTCACTTACCTGTTCAGGCTGAAATGCATTCCAGTACTTGAGATTAAAAGAAATTATTTTGGAAGCAGCCTGGTTTTATTAATTAATTGAAGGTGTGTGTCGATGTATGTGCAGCCCTGCACAGTCCTGCCAAGGTGCCCTGAGACTTGGGTAAGGTTACCTGGCAAATTGTGTGGGTGCATGAACAGGCAGTGCTTCAAGAACACATAGGCATCTGTTTACATCCTTAAAAAACCTGTTTGGCTCTCAACTTTTTTCAAGATAGTATTAATCTTTTATGCTTAACTTTTCTGTGTTAAGTTGGAGTGAATTTAAGCTTGTTTTACTCTCAGGGTATCGGTCTTGGAATACGTGTGTTGGGAATACAGACAGCAGATGTTCCTGGTACTGAACTTTCCCTGGGGAAACCTTTTTTTGTCAAAAATGTGGAAGTGAAGACATACTGATTTCTGTGAAACTTATGTTTATTTGTTCCTCTAGAAAAAGTTATAATTTAAATTACAAGCATAACSTTAATATTTTCCTAAGTGGTTTGACTGAATACAGTGAAACTTTGAAAGCTGAATTTAGACTAAAAAGGTCTGACTTCACAGAAGCCAGGTGTTCTGATTAGCAAGAACTTTATTTTCAAGGATTTCTTAGACCTAACTTACCAGGAAAGGGAGAAAAAGTCTCTGAGCAGAATGCACTGAATTCCAATTCAGTTTTTCAGTAAACTATATAGAAAGACTCTGGGTGGGTAGAGAGATGAGCTGGATTTTTTCATTCTCTTGCAACTGTAAATTGACTCCTGTCCCTGGTCTCGTAGTCAAACTGATGTGCAACGACTGGCGTTGCACTGGCTCTTTCTGCTCATCGTTTATATTTTTGAAAAGGTTTTTCCTGGCCCTAAGGACTCCCCCCCCACCCCAGCATCAACACTTGATAAAGCCACGTGTGGGGACCGGTGACTGTCACTAGAGGGTGCTGCACATCTAGCTCTTTTAGGATTGTTTTTGTTCCCCTCAAGTAACTGATGGGTAGCACTCCGGGTTGCGGTGCATCTAATGCAATCTGCTGCTGTTGTGGTTCTGAACTTTCTGATTCGTTGATGGCTATGATAACAGAAATATAAGACTTTGGGAAACGACTAGGAGATATCTCTACCTAGAGTTTGACTGGAGGTGCTGTGTGTGATTCTTATGAGCTCTTTTCTTGTTGAGCTTTACTTAAAATTTCTCTGCCTGTGGCATTTTCTGGCTTTTGGGGTTGTTGTTGTTTTTTTTTTTTTTTTCCCAAGACATGCATGGCCCCTTCTGTTTAATTATTTTTTCTTTAAGTCATTGAAACATAAATGGATTGATATTTTTAATTAGATAGGTTCATACTTTCTTCCAACCATCTWTTTAAGTAACTTTTGCACAGGCCTAACCCAGCTGGGTTTTCTGCTAACGTGCAATGGGTAGGCAAAGCAATTGCTCATGCTTATCATAATGATCTATACATGTAAATGTTGTTACTTAATTGCTATGAACGCCTATTGGCACTTTACAGCAAAAGCTATTGTATCTGAAAAACATGAGACTGTGAGGTACGGTGCTGTGAAGCGAAAGAAATATGCAGCTAGAAAAACACCTAAACCCCAGTATTATTTTATTCCTTTTCCATCATCATTTAAAGCAAATAGTTGCTCTTTCAAGCAGACGTTAGCAGCAGTATGAATATGGCCTGTGCAGCACCATGTTAGAAGATACCCAAACCAGCTCTGAAGGAGTTGGTATGGCTGAACAGCACAGGATGGTTCCTGTTGAGCCATCTACAGGAAATTTAATGTAGCTGCCTACATCTGGGATGAACTTGGCCTCTAGTAAGATTTGGTATTCAGCTGCAGTGAGTTACATTTTGGGAAACAACTGATTGTCATGCTGCAAGAATAGAAGTGTTGGCACTCAGGTTGCCATGGCTGCAGTCTTTGTTTCATTTTTAGGCTAACTTTTCAGATCTTAGGGAGGTGTCCGATTTGGGAATGGTAAGGCTTCAGCACCCAGTTATCTCAGAGTTTTTGTTACCATTTGAGAAATAAGAGTATGTCTTTATCACAGGACCCATCAGGAAGTCAGTCAAGGATTTTTTCTTGTGTTGTGATTATTCTAACCAAGGAACAGAAGGGACAGGCATGCCAGACGCTCCCATAACTCCTTTACCCTCCAGTCCCACTAAAGAGAGTGGAGAATCTGTGTCCATTCCTTTCCAATCTGTAAAGCTTTTCAGGGAAGTTTATTTCAATGTCAGTATAAAGAGTTGTTGTGAAGCCTTCTGAGCTAGAAAATTAGGAGTGATGATCTCACAAATCAAACATGTTACTGGAGAGGTGAGGTTGGATATGTGGGCTTGCTGGGTGTATAATCTCCCTAAACTACCACACTTGATCACTAGCTGAGAGATTTGGTGACTTTCTGCTGACTGGTGCAGTGGGATTCCCAAAGCTCTGTACTGAGCCAAAGCTTGGTTCCCTGCTTTGCACAGAACTGCTCCGGGTGTGCCATGGCTTTGGAGCGTTAGAGAGAAAATACTGGACTTTTCTCTAACTTTTTTTTCTTTTTAGATGTGTTCTTTTCTAAAGACTCAAGTTGGCCGGAGAGCCATGTTTGGGAAAATACCGCTTCCAGTATAGTCAAAATAGATGTGCTTCCCTTTGGTATATAAATTAAATGGGCATTTATCCAGTGAACTTCATGCAGGATTGCTCTACTGGTGAGGCACAACCATGCTGAGATGTATCATCCCACCTCCTCTTGGGCTTGACCCAGAGACCACCCCATGCTCATGAGCAGCTTGTGTCCCTGCTCATCAATTACTTCTGCCTGGTCCCTCTGACAGGAATGTCCAACACGAGAAAAAATTGTTCCTCTTCTGACAAGTACTTTACAGTTAATTAGTTGTAATACAAAATAAACAGAGATCCTTTTTCAATAGGGCATAGATGCTTCCCCCCACCCAGGGGCTAACATTCTGCATGTCTGTTGCATACACACACGCTGTAAGATGTCCGGCCTCTTCCTTTCCACAATAAAACCCAATAAATGCCAGAAGATGTTTACATACTTTCTCCCCTTCGACCCCAAGTCTGAAGTTGCTACTTCACAGCGATTGCCGTATCCTGTTTCTATTAGGTCTGTGACGTGTAAGGCGGTCAGGTGATGACCTTGAATCAGAACAGACATCATAGCCCCAAATATTTGTTTCCAGTGCTACTTAACGCTCACTGTTTGCCCTAAGATAGCAAGTCAACTTTTCTCATGGTAGTTTTCACTTAGAAGCTGGCCTGCAAGAAGCTCCAATTTAAACCTGATCTGATGCAAAGAAGTAAGCTAAACCATGGGGAGGTTGCAGATAAAGTGAATGCATTTTTGGTGCCAAGAATAGTTTTGACAGGATCCACATACCAAATCCTCCTGTGTCCTCATGGCTTGGAGGGGAAAAAGATTCAGGTGCTTAGTTAAGACTCACCTTTGAAGAACTGCTTCAGAAAACAGAGTCAACTTGTTTCACTCTTGCAATGTGAATTCTGAGGAGAGATTATCATCTATAAAGGATCTAGTGGTTTAGGCTCTGAACACCTGGGCAAAACTTAATCAAAGAGGAGAAATGAAGTAGGAGCTGCTCAAGGTACACAGCGTTTTGCTACTTGCTTTTGAGTATCCTGTGCTAAGAACTCAGATTTGCTGAGGTTCAGGATCTGTTTTCTCAGATGCTTGCTTCCTCCCCCCTGCCCCAGGAGTGCATGCATGAAGTGGCTAATTAAAGTTTCACTCAGGCTTGGATTTGAGACAGAGAGGTATGTGTGAAGTACCTCCACAGCTTGGGATGGTATTCACATTTGGCGACAGAGAAATAAACTGAGGTTAAGAAATGACTACTGAGGCAAATTTGATTTGTAGAGCTACAAAGTCTTTGCCTAGGATTCGTTTTGAAGGTTGTTGACAATTATTGATCTTCATTTTGCCTCAAACGCTTAGTGATCTTGTCAATGAAACTTTATCAGTGATTTTTTTTTTCATTTCCTTTGACATAATACTGTTCTTTGTCTACTGAAGATTTTCTCAAACGAGTTTTTAAGTCCTAGTCCTCAGATCTTGTTCAACCCTGCTGGAACTGATTTCCCATGGAATAAGTCCTTTTTTTACTGACTAAGAAAACAAAAATTGGGGAAAGTGACTTTCCTCAATACCCTCTATAATGTTATAATCATCACTAATCTGTGAAAATCATAACATAAAACAACATCATAGTTGCTAAAACATCATGACTGGAACAGTGGCATCCAATGCTGACCTACTACAATGTAGGTCAGGTCAGTCTTTTTGCTCCAACAGCATTCCTTCTTCTGCTCTTCAGCTTCATTTCTATTACCTAAAAATAGCTAATACTTCTGGTCATTAGGGTACTCATAGAGATACAGAAGGAATGGGTTTAAATCCTACTACCACTGACGTGGATAAGTGTCAAATCTATTTTTGCATTTGCCCTGACTGCCTGGACAGGTATTTTTGGGATGGCTTTGCTTTGGAGTGGAGCCTGCTAAGAAACCATGTCATAACCATGGTCAGAATTACAAATCCTTACAAAAAATTTCCCTGTCAAAAAAAAGATACTATTTTATCCAGAAAAAAAAAGACTAAAACTTCTTGTGAGCAGTATAAGCTCAGGCACTAACTTTCTTCCATGAGTTTCAGTGTATTTTGATATTCTTCAGTCACTGTATGAGGACCTGCCAAATATCCAATTTAGAATGAAACTAAACAGCCCCTATCCATTCTCTTCTGCTCTGGTACCTGGACAAACAAATAAAAAAAAAAAAMGGAAAGTATTTACTGGTATCTGTGTCAGGAATTCAGGTTAGTGATAGATGTTTCAAAAACTACCTTTATTTCTTATGTACTTTGAGTAGTTGGCATTTTCATGATGCCTTATGGCAGCATGTTACCTTACTGACCTCTTCTGGCACAACACACTGCAATTCCTTCATTATCTTTAATCTCTTTTTAATGCCATTAGTGCAACTAGCATGTTCTCTACTGCCAGTGGAAGTGACCAGTGATAATCTTAAAATAGTGTAGCCTGACTGTACCTGCTGTCTGTTCTACCRTCTATTCTTTTTGTGGGCCTCTAAAAATTGGGACACATAAGCGTCACAAACCCTGGCTGTCAGTTGGCATGGGAACAGTCCAGTTGCTCGTCAAGACTACAATGAGTGAAATTAGCTGTGCCTTGAAAAATGTCATCGGGTCTGGTAGTGATTCATTTTGCAGCTGTGCTCTCCAAAGTCAGGTAGTATTCCTATGAGATAGATGAATATTTTTGTTCTGCTGTGTAGGTGCTTTAATTTCTTCTAATTTAATCAAAAGTGAGACATAACAAGTTTTACCAGTCTCTAGGAAAAAAAACGCAGATAATATTTTTGTCATTCAGGTTTGTTACTTGAGGTATTCATTATCTACGGGATCAGGCTCGGTTTGACCAAACTTCATTAATTTCTTTTACGGAATATACTTGGACACCTCAGTGAAAAGTGCTTTCTTGTATTTTTTTTTTAATGACAACTGCTGCTTTTTTTGAGGGGGGGTGTGTGTGTGTGTGTTCTGTTTCTTTTTTTAAATTGCAATATTTACAAGAATGGTAGAGCTGGGATTTTTTTTTTTTGGAGCATCACCAAATCACATCATCAGAAAGCCTCAGGATCAGTGTCCTAATTAGCACCTCTCAAGAAGAGGTGACTGGCCAAAATTCAGTCTGCTGTCACCTCTATTGGCTTGGTGCTATGCAAATAAAAAGGAAAGGTACTGCAGGTTGGTCATATGGCAATCTTGCCTTAGTAGACCAAAAATAACAAATGGAAAGAATCATCTCAGAACAATTTGCTTCAGAACAAAAAGACTTCAGTATCTCTTCTGAGACATCTGCTGCACTTCTAAACTAGCTAGTTCATTTGACAAAACTTTTAAAATAATTTTGTTTTTTTTCTTCAGGGTAATATTGCCTAGTAGGAAGGGACTGGGTCAAATTGGACTGTGTTCTTCTACCCATGTGTGCTCTGTTCTTTCCAATGCGATAGGCTTTGATCCAAGCTGACCCTTAGGTAAAGTGTGACAAAAAACTGAAGAGGGGCAAGTGTGGGAATGTCTTAGCAGGAGACTTTGTACTGGAGAAGGACTTGCTTTGGCTGCTTTAGTTCTGTGGGACTTCTCTGAAAGGGAAGGATCAAAAATCTGCTGTTCTGGCCGTTGTATCTGAAGCACTGGCAAGGATATTGCCACCCCCCATCCCCACCCCCCCAGTTTACACATGCATTCATTCCTGATGGCACATAACAGAAAGCAAAAAGCCATAAAAATGAGCTTCTTTCATAAAATGAAACTTGTAAATTCATCTCCCCCAAGAAATCCAAAGCATGATGGTGCGGTGTTGATCACTTTGTTGTCCTGTGAAAAGATGTCTTTGTTCTTCGTAGTGGTCTGGAAGCCAAAGGTTAAAGGCTGAATTCTTCCTATGCTTTTTCTCAGGCTGAATCTCACCCAAGAGATCAACCAGATCCAGGCTTTGTGTCAGAAGCCCTTGCAAAAAAGGATGAGCTCAACTTGGGAATGTGTGAGAAAAGCCATGAGATAAATGATTGATAGGAGAAATATGAGGGAGAACGATTCTTTTTAACATCTATTTCATTTTGACATATAAACAAAGCACCTACTTGTTCATTTAGGTTTCCTTTTTTAATGTAATACCAAGTAATGGAGGGAAAACTGTTCAGTCTCGCTGAATGTGTTATCCCATTTCCTTGCAAGCGTGCCCAGAGTACAAGGTCTCCCCTCCAGCACTACTCTTGACCCTCGCAGAAAAGCCCTGGGTCTTCGAAGTTCTCTGTGCACCATCTTGTTTATCAGAGTAAGATCTCTTTTGTTTGGTTTCCCAACTGGAATGGTGAATGTGCCCTTAAGTAAGTTAGAAACGGCTGCTTCCCTTTTCACTGAAAGGAAAACATAATGCTGGGGGTCAGTCACTGTCACTTGATTCCAGCCTTTTTCCTCTATCTTTGGGCTTGACTGTCACACTTGGCCTTCCTAGAAGAGATTGTATGTGTGTCTAGGTAAATGATGTGCAGGTAACCAAAAGTCTAAGATTTAAATTTAGAACTAAGCTAATGCTTGAATTGGTATAAGCTGTCTGTGGTGTGCATGTCTTCAAGGCCAGTCTTTATTTCAGGTAATAGCAAGTGATATTTGAAGGTGAAACTTTGACTGCATCTTAGTATTTACCAGTAACTTTTTTTCACTAACTTCATCTATTTATTTATTTGTATTGTTGTAGAGTCCCAGGCTTGGACCATAATAAGAAATCTGTCCCATACTCAGAAAACATTTTGGTGCATTATTTCTGGAAGTGGTCCTTAGGGTAACCCTGTAATGAAGGCACTCTAATTTGCTGCACATATGGTTTTCTTGTGAACAAAGTGTCATAAAATCAAAATAAAAGCTCTTCTAGAATGATCAAAATGCATTTAGGGAAAGGCTTTTTACCATCCTGGAAACAGGACACTTGCCAACTGCATCCACTAACAGCTGCTCTGAACTTTTTATACAGCATTTTGTGAAAATGGTGTATTAGGTTATGTAGGACTAAGTGTTCCTATCTAAGTTCAGATTTTCAGAGCAAAAGTAAATGGTTATGGTGAGATTCAGAGTACTAAATTAACAAGTAGAGTACTATAATAGTCCATTAGCTAGTAATGCAGCCCCTTTGTATCAAGCCTAGAGCTGGAATTCAATAAAGAATTGTACTTAAAAGGATGGTTTGGAATAGGTAAGGTGCTTATATCATAACATTTTCCTTTGCCTTGTGAAGTTATATCTTATAGGCAGCATACCTTCATTGAAGAAGCTGCCCACATCTGAAAAACTGTGAAACAGTATTTATTGATGGGGTTAGTCCCTTTTTATAAAAGTCTATGTGTGCATGTGTACATAATACTAAAAAAAACCCAACTATATATATAATTTTTTATATATATATAATCCCAGCTATCATAGCACTCCCAGAAGTCTAGTTGTGAAGCTTTTAGCTGAATTGAATCTGTCTGGAAGGTCACTATTCAGCAAGTCTAGATGCTTTTGTCATCCATAATTGAACAAAATGCTGATGTGCTGGAGCCTCATGACTTTCTGAAAATTGAATCTCTAGCAAGGTTCATGGTTTCCCTTTCTCTTAATGAGCCCTGTTATTACAGAGGAAGAAAGTACAAGGTGCTGTGAGACCAGAAGGCATTCAGTGCATTTTCTGGAGTGTCCAAACAGCAAATAGTCATTCAGGGCAACAGTGAGCCAAGGACTTTGTTGGCACTTAAAAATAATAGTAAGGATGATCACAACACAAAGTGAGAGGCATCATTTGTGCCACTCTTCAACTTTAAGCTCATTGGTTCATATTGTTTAAAAATATATATATATATATTTCATTTGGTTTTTCTTGTTTTGGGAGTCTTTTGGTGGGGAGTATTTTTGATAAGCATGACAGTTTGTTTGAAAAGTGTCTCTGCAGATAGGAGGACTAAGAGATGAGTGTTAAAGTCCTGGGGAAATAGASACCAAAACTTTACACTGAGTCTTATGGAAAGTTATAATAGTGTTTGTGTGAGTTTTGCGGTGGAATGGCTTATGATTTTTTTTAAGCTTCTCAGGCTAGCAATGTTGGGGCACATTTGGCATCATAAGCCTGTGCTGTGTATACAGCACAGTAAATGAGTTAGCCTGAGGCCTGACAATGGTGTTTTCTCTTGGCTAACTAGATCTGTTTCTCTTCTAGTTGTCCTACACTGTGAGAACAGTTTCTCAGTTTCAGGTACCCAGATACCTGTGCTAGTTATGAATGAAGTTGTTGTTCCACCACTTCTATACAGAGAAGCGTATAGAAGACACAGTATGAAAGACATCCTGGGACTGTCTCTGTTTTTTATTACTCCTTTTCTATGAAATGACTGTCTTATGCAGATAGCCTTTCAGGCTGTCAGATGAACCTAGTTTTGAATTATTAGTTTTAATGTTTTCTAGATTTTTCTTTTAAACCTAATGAATTAAATATGCTATGGAAAAGCAAGTGTCGTTTTCCTCCTTCACTCAGAAAAGCATATTGTAAGCTTACAAGAGTGCTGTCTAGGCAGATGAGTAGATAATATATTGGGCAGGTGTTTGTCAACAAACTTTTTTATAGTCATAAGTTGCTGTATGCTGTAATTTGCTTTTGTTGTACTTCTGTAAGCCTTGGGGCGAGGTATTGTGTGTGGGACAAATACTGCTTTATGTCCTTGCTGATGTCTGTCATTTGATCAACTTACGGTGTTTAATCAATCTTGGCTTGAAGGACAGGTGCTGGTCAGGTGACGTTGTCAAATGTACAGTCAGAGAGTCCTTGGGAAAGAAAGAGGAAGAAAATGACAGGTTCCTCATTGTTTCTCTCATGCCAACAGATACAGAAAAAGGTGATAAAATACACGTGAAAGTCTTGAGCATGTTCTCTATTGATCTTGCTCAACAGATGTTTAAACAAGTCCGTTACTAATTAAGCATTTGTGCTACATACTTTATTTCCTTTGAAAGTAAGACTTCAATTATCTTGCAGCTTCAGAAGAGACCAGAGATTTGTTTTCAATATCCTTGTCCAAGCATGCTGCTCTACCAGTTAGTCTTTAGGTCTCTGGAATTATAAGCAGAGAAAACAAAAGATTATGTCAACTCATATACCACTTCGTGTTGGCTGCAAAGTGTAAAAGGAAACAGGGAAGAGATTCAGAAGCAAGTTGTGAAAAAATGTATTAAAGACAGACAGAAAAGGACCTGTAATAGACACCAAGGCAAATATCCTTTAAAAACAAACAAACAAAAATGCTGCTTTGGGGTATCGCTGTGGTCTAGTTACTTGAATATGTGCTTGAGGAGAACCTCAGAACTGTGATAAGATTGGACTCCAGATTTTATCAGTCAGGAGCTGAGTGCACTGGAGATCCCCGCTGCAGACGGGGCCCCCCTTGGGTCCCTGCCTGCTGTGCCCCTCCCTGCCTGCTCCTGCAGAGTGCTAGCAGTGCTGAGCAGTGGTGTTGGCAGCCTGGTATTCGCCTGCAAGGATCAGCATTGAAAATGCAGATGGACAATTCTCATCAACAAATGTGATAAGATCACCACTGGAATTTAGGGAAGACAGCACGTACCTGTATGAGCTGTCAAAAAGCTTTGCATTGACAGCTCTGTAACTGTTCAGCAACGACACTAAGAGTTAACAATCTGGGCAGCCTCCCAGTTTGCAGCCTAAAGGGATTTTCACCTTTAATTTTTTTCCCCATTAGTTAACCAACTTCTATTCTGACAATGCTTAAATAACCAACTATTAAATCATAAATACAGACTGTCATTTCAATAAGTCTTGTTATTTACAACAACTTTGTCTAGAGCCTTAAGGTAAGCATCCATTGAAATAACAAGGGAATACCTTATTTCATTAGAACTTTCAAATTTAAAAGAAAAACAACAAAATCTGACTTTTAGATTCTACTAGTCGTAGAGCTGGGAGGGTTACTCTTATGAAAGTGACTTCTAGGAAGGAGAAGCTAACACATGAAATTGAAAAAGCAGTCAAGATTTTAAAGGATAACTTTCTATTTGAGGTGCTTTGATTTTGATCCCAGGTTGAGACAGTCTTAGGAAAACTGTACTATGAGAAAAATACCCTAGGAATGTTAAACTGTCTGCATCTGGATGTTTAAGTAAATATGGAAATTCACTAAATCACTGGTTGCTCTTGAAATGTCTATGCATGTAATGGGTGAAGAGGGTTTGGAATAACCTGGAGAGGTGGGTGTTTGCATAGCAGTAGGAAAGATGTGATCCAGATCAGAATAAAAAGCAAAACTAAGAACAAGACATGCATGAAATTGTACGGACATGACGAGACTGAAATATTACCCAAATTAAACAAAAAATCTGGTTTACTTATATCTCAGAGTTATGTGGATGGTGAATTAGTTGGGCTAAAATAGGCTCATTTCTGCAGGATACCACTGAATAACCCACTTCAGGATTACTTGTGTACCTATGGGGGCCTGTCATGCCTTGTCTTCACAGGACATGAGAACACCACAGAGCATTCCTAGGGACACCAGTCAGCACTTCTGAAGGGACATAAGAAGCGGTGCAATATATTAGGAATACGTATTTTACAAACTCAAATATTTCAGTGTGCCTTGAATTTTTTTTTTCATCTGGTATATTCAGTGTTTTTATATAAACCAGCAGCCATATGTATAGAGGCAGGGAAATGGGGAAACATCATGCTTCTGTGTGGATTATACTATCTTGCTTTATATTTGTTTGTTTTTTCTTGGCAAGAAATCTTCAGAAGAAATATAGTAATGTATGTAGGTGAGGCACTAACAATAACAAACATGCCTCCTGGATAGAAAACCCAGACTACCTTTGACAGCCCTCCAAGATTTATGCTATCAGCAAAATTAGTAGGGTTCCAATTAAAGCAAAAAGCTACATTGCCTAGCACATTTCACAGTTGTGAGATAGGATCTCAAAATTACTCAGAAGTTCTCTGTGGTGGCGGCTGCTGCTGCTCAGTGGCCTGAGCAAGCTCAGTGTGTTGCAGACAGCCAGGGAAAGTGGTGATTTCTCTGTCCCTTGCCACTGCCCCTGTCTTCCCTATCCCCAATGGACCTTCCCTCCAAGGGTCAAGAAAAGAAGTTCTCTGGTTTGGGGGGTTGTGGGGTTTTTGGGGTGTTTTTTACTTTCCTTGGGGCGAGGGGATCCCCCATACCTGATGCATTTTAACATTGGAAGGCAGAGAAGCTGTTCCGAGTATCCAGACAGAGGAAGGTGCTGCCTTTGGACACGTGAATTTGGATGTGTTGCTGCAGAAATGCTTCTTCCTTAAGCCTAATGATGTGACTTGAACATTTATTGATGGTGGGAACCACAGCCTGGTAAACACATCTTTCCACAAATATTTATTTGAATACTTCAATGTGCTTTGTTTGTACTTGAGCCCTGTTTGTATTTCCTCTCAACAAACACCCAAGCAAGCAGTATTACTTGCAGGAATCTTACTTGGGAACTTTTCATTTTTAAGCAGTGACTGGAAAGAGTTCAAGACTTGATTTCAGAACTGGAGCACTTACAGGGTAAAAAAAGGTTGGTTAATCATGTGAATAGGAAAATCAACATGTGCTTGTGTGAATTTTCAAAATACCTTATATTTTAAATGCTGTTAAGTATGGTTCATGAATTATCTCCTGGTTAATTATCATACCTAATTTTTGTTTAAAAAATATTTAACATGTAAAAAAATCTCTAAGAAATTCACAAGAGGATATTATTGTTCTTGTTTCATATACTTATTTTAAATTATCCACATAGTTCTGAAATCAACTGTTGAATAAATGGACATCTTGAAACACCAATGACATTTTCCTCACGTGAGCAAAGCTACTTCTACTGAAGCTAAAGACCTGTTCTTAGATGTTAGCAGTGGTTTTATATAGTTTCATTATGATTCATAGACATCAGCACAACAAGAGCCACGAGAGGGCAACACTTTTGCATAGCCTGTACAGGGAGCTGGGGCTTGGATGGCTTTCCCCCCTCTGTCTCCATTCCAAAAACTACAAGGCAGTGCAGCTTTTCTGGGAAGAGATTCATCTCTTTCTCCATTAACAGTGCACCTAAAAAGAGTATTTTTTCACAGACTGCCTACCTACACTTCAGAACCACCTGCAGTCTCAGCAGCAACTGATGAAACTACTGACAGCAATGTCTAATTGGAGAAATATTCAATTATGTTTTAATTCAAGTGGGGTTTTTTAGTAAAAAAAATCCAAATGAACAGTGTATTCTATTCACACTCCCAGCATGGGAGCAGTCTTGGCACAAAAATGAATAAATAATTAAAGGTGGGTTTGCAGTCCAGATTGGTCCAGATTTCAGCTAATTTTCTGCTTTAAACACTGCTTTAGACCTCTTACATTTTTTTTTCTGAAAAATCATTTGAATTCCAAATCACTGAATTTGCTGAAAGGATATACTCTCTTCAAAGATTTTAGAAGTTAGTCTTATTCTTTATCTGCAGGTCATTTGGTTGAATTATTTTGAACAAAAACTGACAGAAAATAGCCTTAGATCTCAAAAGAATTCTTGACTCTCCATGCTTCTTACAGGTTTTCATAATTTTTTTCCCTTTTGTATAAATCTGTAGGTGAGGAGCCTGGCTCCAATTCTCCAGAAAGAGTCTAACAAAACTTTTTCTTAATGAAAATAGGTTGGTTGCTTTTTTGGGTTGGTTTTGGTTTTGCTTAATCTAGTCATAAGGCCTTTTAAAAAGTAACAGATAAAACTATAGACCATACTGTGTTGAAAAGCAAATTATTCTGGGTTCTTTTTTTTAAAAAACAAAAGCGTAGGTTAATTTCTCCTCCTCACTGAACCTTTTATGAGAACCATAATTTACTAGTTTTTTTTAAATTCTTTTTGCTGTGTACAAAAATACCAGCCCACAAGTTTGATTCTTTTCCTTGACTAAAGGTGTTATTTTAATGACTTTCCTCTGACCTCCTACAGATTTCTCTCTTGATGGTTCCATTATGCTCCTTTCAAAATCAACAGCCTTCCAAGGTTTTCAGCAAAACCAATATTTATCTGTGAAAAGTTTAATCTGAGAAGTGCTGACCAGCCTGCAGAGTTGGGGATCCCAGGGCAACTAAAGGGTAGTTCCCTCCTCTGCCTCCCTACATCCCATGGATGCATAGTGGGGTGCCCGCTGCATCTGGGAAGACAGAGGTGCTGCGCCACCCTGCACTGATGCTGCCAGTCCACCTGAGCCACGTGTGCTCTGGTATGTGCCATGTAGGGGCAATGCTCAGAGAACTCCCTCAGTGCTGGCGATGGTGTGGCTCTTGACCAGATTATCTTGGATCAAGAAGGATACTTCCTATAAAAAGGGATATTGAACATGTATTGGTCTATAAGCAATAAAAACCTGACTTTTTTTTTTTTAAATTCTTAACCCTGGTAGTCAAGGCTTATTATCTCTAGAGTAGACTGCAAAAAGCAGTGATGGCCTTTCAGTTCTTGGAAAGAAGAGGGGCTCAGGCATAAACAGTCAGTTTTTATCAGAATTTGTACCTGATAAAATATGTAAACATGTGTGTTATCACAAATTTTGAGCTATGTGAAATTGTACCATTTCCATTTCTTAATCATTAAATGATTTACATGCAGCAAAAGAAGTAATTGCGAACTGCAAGAAGTAAAATGGGGGGAAAAAAAATAATCTGTGGGAAACAAAGACTCTTTGTGGGATCTACAAGAGCCAGAGTTTGTCTAAACCAGTTGGGCAGGTTAAATGTAGAGATGCCCTTTCTTTCAATAAGAAATCCCCTGGAATTGTTGATTGCTCTTAAACCTAGACAGTGAGTCATTGTCCACTGAATAAACAAAGTAAAAAAGCAGTTGTGAACATCATGATAAAAACACCTTTGAGAAAAGCCCAGAGCCTTGAGGACTGAGATCTAGGTGACTAACTGTGATCCACCTCCAGCCTTAACTTTGCAGTAGCTCCCAGCTTTTTCCAAAAGGGTGGAGGAGTTCTCTCTCACCAAGAACCACATTTTAGTACCTACCTGACTAGCACTGAATCAGGTATGCACTGGGGAAGAAAGAAAAAAAAAAAATGCCTGGGGAGAATATTTTTTTTTAAGTTGAAGTGAAGGTTTTGCAGTTACTCCAGCTCTTCAGCTGCATGCTCACTAAATGTCTCCTGATGTTTACACAGTGAAAACAATTTGTATTGTATGTTAGCACAATGGTGCTGAATGGAGGAAAAAAAAGAAATAACCTCCAAATGATATTCCCGTCTCAAAAGTGGTCTACTCTTATCTGAACCTAGCTGGTTCCTATTAGTTGATTAGTATTTAAATCTGGTGATAAAAGTGTGATGGAAAGAATGACTTGTGCATTAGCAATCTTGATACAGCTCCTGATAGGTATTCTAACCTGGAGTGAATACAAAGGCAGAGTATAGTAACAAATTACTTAAAAACTTCTGCCACTTCTCAGGTAGAGAACACTTCTTGGCAAAAGGACGAACTGTTCTTACTCAGGGGTCATCTTTTTAAGAGCACTTAATAGATTACAAGCACAGAGGCTATTTCTAGTCCAAACTACACTGTCCCTTTGTAACCCATACTGATGGATCTAGGAGAAATGAAAGAACATCTGTCAGAAGAGCTGTTACATTGGAAAAAAAGGAATCTGTACATTCATCTCTCTGCAAACTTTTTAAAAAAAGACTTCTGCCTGTAACTTCAATATAGAGAGTCAGAAAAATGAGAACTTTGACTGAATCAGATACTTGAGCACAGCACATGAATTCATCCCTACCTTGAGATGAAATAGTCGTCTAGTATACTGAGGTCCTGCCAGCGTATGAAAGCATCTATTGAAAACAAATGTTGTGGTTGTCTAACGGGCAAACTCTGCACATAAAGTCTGAACAAAAATCTTCCAGTAAACAGCCTGCTTCTAGGCAGTGCCAATTATCAAAAAGGTGATCTTCTTTCAGCAAAGAGATGGCTTAGGGTGAAAATTGTGACAATGGAAAAGACTGAATTGTCTCCTTTTCTCACAAAAATAAATTCTAATGTGCATGAAAGAGCAAAGAATAAAACACTTCCTATTGTTGGCCAAAATTTCTTGCTAATTACTGGTAGCAAGAAATTTGGTTCAAAAAGAAAAAAAGTTGGTAAAATAAGGGAAAAGAAGCACTGTTGAAGTATTCTACAGTTGTTTTGAGAAGCATGAGTGTCATCTCTTCATTCCTGATTCATCGGTCAGCTTTAGACAAAGAGCTCAAACATGCATTTGACCCTCTATGTTTATTTTTAGTTTAACTTTTATGACAAATCCACCCCTGAAGAGAGATTTGATAAGAAGTCTGAGCATCTACCACAGTGAGATTTTGCTCAAAGTATGTGTTAATAGAACACTAATTAAATAAATTTTGCTAATGAATAACATAATAGTTGGCAATAAAAACTCAATATGAAAAGCTGTACTCCAGGCATGACAGTCTTCTGATGAAATAAACTCCTCCTCTACCCTACCCAAATTGTATAGTGCCATTAAAGATTTATCTCTTGTTGTGACTAGGTATTAAATTATAAAGAGAAGGCTGGAAGATATTATATAAAGACTGAAGCTACTGTTTCAGCGTCTCGTTCGGGCACTGCTCACCAGCTGATTTACTTATGCCCTGTGCCAAATTACATAAGAGCGTATTGAAGAGACAAGAGTGTTTTTTCTCTGCACTTGTGACTGGTTACAAATGCACCCAGAAAAGGTTTCTTGAGACACAGAGGTGTTTTAGTCTCTCTTAGACATTTCTTATTTGCAGCTGAGGTGAAGAGCTTTTATTTTTAAGTGTGAAATAGGAGTGGTGAAGTGTTTGAGAGGACATAGCTTTTTTTATGTGATAGAGGCAGAAGAAACTTAATGTCAAGTGCTTTTAGCATTTTTGCTCCTTGTTTGTAAAGGAGCTAATAGTATCCCATATGATAACGAGCTTTGTAAAAGCAATCTCCTTCACTAGGTGACGTTTTCTTCACAACTGAAGAAAAAAAATAAAATACTATGTGTATATTGTATGTTGGGGTTTTTTTTGTGGGTTTTTTTTTATTATTATTTTTAAAGAAAGAAAGAAAACAACAACAACAACAACAAAAACTACCACCCTCCCCACCCCCCAAAAAA
This sequence comes from Phoebastria nigripes, assembly GCA_035582835.1. Taxonomy (NCBI): domain Eukaryota; kingdom Metazoa; phylum Chordata; class Aves; order Procellariiformes; family Diomedeidae; genus Phoebastria; species Phoebastria nigripes. The sequence goes on along the minus strand of JAYKAV010003075.1, from coordinate 425,612 downwards.
CCCTGAACATCTTTCCTGCTGGCTTGAGTTCTCCTCTGCTGGCAGTGTTAGTCACCATAACAATTAAAGCAATACAAAAAAAATAAATTCTTTCTTGTTTGTTTTCAGATGCTGATGTTGAGGGAAGACCACAGAACACTCAGTCAGACTTTGCCAGGCACAAGTCTTTAGGATCAATACTTGGCAAGCCTACAAACCTCCCAGTGCTTTAGATGCTGGACTAAATCAAAAACTATTTAAGATCAATTGCCTTAATTGAGAGCTGCTGGCTCAGAAAATCCAAACAGGGAACTGCTTTTCAGAGGTAGTTAAGTATGGATGTTGTAGGTAGTCAAAATTGGTTCAGTGCAAACCATGTCTGGCCAATGCATAAGAAAAGTGTAAGTAAAATTGCAGGATTGATTATGAAAAGGGCAGAGTAGCAGCATGTTTGGGTTTTCTTCTTTCCATCTCCATCTTACTAAAAGTTCATATGCTACTTCTGCGGTTCTACTTCAGTTGCAGGAACTAAGATATTTTACTCCTGATACCAAGCTCTTAAAGTTGCAAAATTTTCCTTTTTTTTGCCACTTCTGTTGGAGAAATACACTAACTGCCTCCTTCACAGTTGTGTGCTAGAGCTGTTCTGTTGGCAAGTGTGACCTTTTGGATTGTTTTACAAGGTGCAAAGAGCTTCCTTCGGGGGTAGAACCGTCTTTGTTGCCCACTGGAGCCAGTAAGACCTGAGATGATAATGCACAATATAGGGATGTCCTTTGTCTTATGGAGAAACTCATGACGGGCACATGCAGTAGATGTTCCACGTATCTTATCTTGTGCATCAGTGACTAAATAGTTGAACATCTGGGGATTTTGGATGCTTAACTATTACATAGTAACTAAATGCGGTGTTGGTCTGAAAACAGAAGGAGCTAAGAATTCATGTTGCTTGATCCCATTTTTACTGGTATTTCTTGTGGCCTGGGGTGATTAACCTATTTTTGTTGGCTCACTTTCCTCTTCTGTAAAGTGGGCATAACTCTCAATACATGTCCTATTTCATAAGCATGTTCTGAAACTTGGGTAAAGTGTTAATTGAGATGACTTGTAAAGCGTATGAAGATTTACTGGTGGTAAGTGTTATATTCACTCTAGACATATTAACTTTTGAAGACTGCAGGTGCTTATTAAGATGACAAGCCAGTGAGTTGAAGAATAAAAAATAGGAACAGAGGTCCTGTTGGCATGCATTTGTCTATAAAACAGTAGGAAGGAATAGAACAACTAAAGAAAAAAGCTCTTAAATAAAACCAAATTTCTCATTCCCTAGTGTTTCACTGGATAGCAACATCTACTTAGAGCTTCCGTAAGGCTAACATTTCAGCAAAATTGTAATGTTCCCAAAGCTTGCAGGAAGAAATAAGTTACCATAAGATGAGATGGATCTTTGCCTCTAAAATTTTGCATTTTTATGCATGTGAAAAGTACTTCCCTTCTTGCTGCTTTACTAAGAAACAATTGTTTGCATCTCTGGCAGTTTTAAACTGTTTCTGTTTGTGACCCAAGTTTTGATCCAAAACTTTATCTGAGTGCCATCATTCCAATACAGACTTTCTTGCTAACTTTTTTTCCCAGTGCCTTCTACAGTATTTTGCCTTTTTGCTCTTTCTTCTCACCACTTAAAAGCCATTAGTTTGTTTGAAACAGTCACTCTTCCAGCTGAACAGATGCAAGCATTGCATGAAAGCTCCAAGGAATTTTCCATGGCAGCATCTGGTGCTTTGCTTTAAAGTTTATTTTTAACATGAAATAGCTATGAGCGTTCATTTGTAGCTGAAATGCTGTCTTCTCAAAGCAACGCAATTAGGTCTGACCCTTCAACAGGAAGGGGAAAAAAAAATACGATGGCATGCATTTTTAAGGTAGAGCTGTTACAGGCAAGCCGGTGACTTTGCTTTGTTATTCATCACATGTTTGTGCAGTGGTGCGTATCTGTGTATCTTATATGCTAACGCTTTCTTTGAAGTCAGGTTGTGTCATGAGGGCGGCATCTTCAGAACCAAATCTTATCAAAAGCTTTGGCAAACTGTTGGTTGTGTTTGGGTTTTTTGTTTTTGTGGTTGTTGTTTTTTTTTTTTTTTTTTGAAAGTTTTTTTTTTTTTTGTTTACAGTCTCCTTGCTGAAGAAAATTAGGTGCCTTTAATAGGTAATTATCTCCTTCATAATTTTAGTGTGACGTCGTAGTGTCGTTGGAATCATTGCTGCTATTGCTGTGCTGTCGCAAGGGTAGGTATGATGACATAAGATGAGAACTGAGCTCCTAGGAGGCAGCGGGAGGCAATAAAAGTGGCTTTGTTTCAGTTTATAGCCCCTGGGGAGTCACTGTGGGCTTCGGCATGGCTGGAGCACTGCGGGAAAGAACCACTGCGGCAGCTGGGGCTGCCAGGGTGCTGCAGAGCTGCTCCCTGCTGCACTCCCTCGGCTGTGCCCTCTCCTCCAGGGCTGCGAGAGGGTGAGGGGGTCCTTTCACTGCCTGGAGCAAAGTGGCAGCTCCTGTCATTCAAAGGGGAATCCCGGAGCGTGGCTTACAGTAGTTTTCTAGTCCGTCAGTGCCAGGGCTGGTGTAGGAGAGAATCTCCAGCCCGTTCTTTCCAGCTGTGCAAAAAGACTGACAGGAAACATATTTAAGCAGATGTCTTGTGTTTTAACAAAGTTTCAGTGAGTCATCCGTATGCCCTTAGGCATTCGACGCACCAGACAGCTTTTTAATGGCCGTGGCATCTTGCTCACAATCTAATATTATGCACACATTCCCTACAGTTAAATAAAACCCATATCTTCAGCTGGGGAAGGTCCGTAACACTTCTCTAACCTTGGTAAAGTTGCTGTGCAACTGAGGACCTGGCACAAGAACGCGATGCCCGGTACAACCTGAGTCTGACTTGGTGTTAACAACCAGAACCTGATTCTGGGCTGCAAGTGACATCGCTGTAGCAATCTTTTGGGCCACCAGCATTTGTCGTCTTCAAACAGCCCATGTAGACAAAAGGCTTTTTGTGAGCTGGCTGGCAGCCTGTGAGGTACATATGCAGCTGTGCGCTACATTCATTTTCCCCTTCTTTGTGCTGACATGCTGCTCGGGGACTGACTCACAGTGAATTAGAAGAGCAAGATGTTCTCCAGAGTAGTATTTCAGTTGTTAACAGTAGCAAGCTCTTCTTCTTCTATGGGCGCAAAAATGAAYGTCCTAAATCAGGTAAATCGTGGTCTTGCTGCATTTGACAATCCAGTGCAGCAGCCACTGAGGACAATAAGGAAGTTTCTCTTTTCCATCTGGCCTTTTGATACTCACCTGCATCTTCCTTCTCCTGTCAGTAGAAGTACAGCCCCATGTGCTGTACTTCTTATTTAATGCCATCTAATGATCAGTCTTTGATGCTGAATGGAAGCAGCAGAGGAACACATGTATCCAACTAATGATTTGGCTACTGAAAGGTCAGGGAGAATATTTATACATAACCATGGCCTGCATAGCTGATAATGAACAACCCTGCCTGCTTGGTCCCGTACTTCTGGCCTGCCACTAAGCTGGGATGTGAAGCTGTGATTTTTCTATCAGGAGGAACAAAGCTATTAAATATTTGCCTGGATGATTGCAAAACATTTGTTTGCACATATGCTGTGTGTTTCATACACCTGATAACCTGATGTCATTGATATTAAACCATTCCTAGGAATAAACCCTAGCTAAATCAAAACATGTTACAGAAGCATGAAAAAAAAGATTTAACAGTGCCAACTTGTGTGAGAAATAAACAGAGAAATTTATGGCAATATGATTTCTAAACTGAATCTTACACTGTTGCGGAGCTGACCTTGGATTAGTATAATTCGGGTTTTTTATAGCCATGCTTTCCCTGTTTCACACAAGCAGCCCAATTACTTCCCTATAAAAAAGAAATTAAAGTTTTTTCCAGCCAGTCTCCCTACTTATTCTGTTAAAATGGTTCTCATCAAATGTCATTGTTACTTATGGTTATTACACCAGACTTTCTAAAGACACTGTTAAGTTTGCTATGCTGGTAAGTATGTTTATCTCCATAAACTTAATTTTAGAGACTGCCTTGCAAGTGCTGCTGTTTGGTTCTTTGTTTTGCTTTTTTTTCTTATATGGTCTCAAACAATGCACGTTGCTTTTTTGACTAAGATGCATCCATTTTAGCAGTATAGTCCATATACTATGAATAGTTGGTTAAGCGGCCTCAAAACTGAGAGTAATTTCAAATAGAATCAAGCAGCAGAGGTGTTTCTTCTCCAAGGAAACAAGGCCTCTTAGTTTCACTCTTTGATTAACTGCAGACTAATTTTAATAGACCTCGAGCCTTGAATAGACTCTTCTCTGAACTGTGTGGAAACACTGCACTGCCTCAGTGTTGCTGAATTTCTGACGGTTGCTTTCTCAGCCGACTGGCACAGAGTCCTTCAAACCACAGGTTACTTCTGTGGCTCAAGCGGAGGCTAATTCTCCGATGTCCTGCAGAGGGTTCACACTGAGTCCTAAATTGATGGAGAAGTGATCTCGCTTTCACTTACGGTGGTACCAGACCTTTTCTCTTTGAAATCTCAAACTGCTGCAGCCTGTTCTGAAAGGCTTTGACTTGCAAATACTGTTCCTGTATTGGAAACTGAAATCTTGCCATGTAAGAGGGTTGCTTGTCCTGCTATGTATACTTTAATTTGCATAGTTATCAAGGAGAGGGAGGAGAGAGTGCAATCAACGTCAAGAATCTGTCTTTCGGAAATCTAGTTTACTGCTGTTCTTGTGAAACTGAAGAGAAATTATTTCATACACATTTACTTTTGCAAAGTCTGATACAACATAACATCTGAGGTTATCTGTATGAATGCCTCATGCAAGTGTGCTTTACTGACAGTAATGGGGAATGAACTTGTGTGACTTTCTTTTAAGAGCCACACTGGTGGGAAAAAAAACATGATCCGGATGAAGCCTTCCTTGCTGTTGAATTGATTTGCTATAGAAGTGGGAACAACAGTTCTTTCCTGCATGTTGCTTGTGAGTTGTCCTCTTGGTGCGAGAAGGGGAGAGAGCGTGTGTTCATGCTGTAATTAGTAAACAGGCAGTGTAACTTACTCTATACGGTGTATTTCTTCAGCTTCATTCTTTGGTATGAAACTAAAGGGAGTACCAAAGCTCCCACAGACTACAGTAAGCAAACTGTATTAGAGAGAGTGATGAACTTGACATCTTTAAAAGATGAACCTGAATGCACTGGACAGTGACATCTGTGGCTGATTGAGAGCTTCATCATTACAACCTATACCAGAGTTTTAAATACCTTAGCTTTAATAGAGATACTTGAATCCAAGGTTTTTTGCATTTGACAGCAATTAGCATCAAATTTTTATTCTGATTCTGAAGACAGGAAACTTGGTTTTGCTGTTTTTTGGCTAGGACCTGCTTTCTGTTCATACTGATGACTAACAGGACTCAGTGGTTTAAATATTTTCCTGAAGGAAAAAAATATTCAAGACATAAATTGCATTTACTCTGAACAGAAACCTGTTCAGTGAGGTCCTTGAGGACACTGTGGTTATTCATCGAGTAGGGTGATACTTTGAATGTGCAACCCCATGTTTCATATCAAATGTGGGTAAAGAGATATTGGCATCTGGCCCACTAACATCCTTAATCATTGCGACCCTGCTCAATACAAGTAAGGGCTGACAGAAACAGGGTCTTTGTTTTCAAAAAACCAAACAAATAAAAAATCCACTGGACTAATTCAGCAGCTAAAGATATATATGAARCCTGAAATACCAACAGAAGGGATATGAATGGGGAGAAACTTCCTAGGGCATCTGTAAACTCCTTGTCACTTGACAGTTATAATATAAAGTCTACACAAATAATATAACATGTAAGTGTCTCTAACACTTACGGGAATTCTGCAAAGGAAGCTCTAATAATTGTATTGAAAATGTTAATAGGAAGAGTAGTATGCTTTAGGAATGCTAAGGAAGCAATGGAAAGATTGTGAAGCTTCAGGAAAATCTGGATATCATAGAGCTATTAGTAAATTCTGCCCTGGGTTTGAGTTCAAATGCTTTTGTTCACACAATGTTTAGTGGAAAATAACTTAAGCAAGATGCACCATGCTGACTTCATCTATTACATAAATTACATGGGCCGTGGAATCTGTTAACTGTATTACAGAGAAGAGCAATATTATCCACAACGGTTATCCCTGAGCTGTTTGGAAATCAGCTGCTGCTGCTAGAAAATGTTAACTGGGAAAGAAATTTTGTGGAAAGGTGCTGGTTTTAATGAAAAACTAAAATGAAAGAATCTTGACTATAGAATGAAGTATATGAACAAAACCTGCCATGAAAGACTGCCAAAAAAAAGGTCAAAAAGAATGTCAAAAAACAAGTCCCCCAGTGATATGGGAGTACACTTGAATAAGTACACTTGATTCATGCAGAATGGGGCTTACGATCAAGGTTTTCTACATCACCACTACAGTCCTAAGCAAAGGGCTGGTTAATAGCGTGTGGTAAAATATGTCCCTCTGTGAGGTTTTCCTTCCAAACTTGAAAAGGCTCAAGTTCCGAACTAATGTAGAACGTTAACACCTTTGATACATGAATTTGAATAAGATGAAAGTATTTAATCTCTAACACTATGCTGAGGACCAAAGAATTATTTGCTTTACTCTTGCAAATGTCCAAACAATCTGCAGTTATGTGCATTGAAATTAAGTCCGTTCTGATTCTGAGCAGAAGGACTAGCGTGACAATTCTGTTCAAATATCATCAGTTCTTTAATGGCCTTTAGCTTTTGATGAGAAGTGTCACAGTTTATCAGAAAGATATGCAACTGGAAGCATCCATCTCATCTCATACACACTATAGGTAAAATTTGAACAGCATTAACATGTAGCATGTACATTATATGCCCATCGTTCCTTAGAATCGAGGGTCCCAGATCTGTAGGACAGGTGTCCACCTCCTATATAGTATTCTGACAACTGGCTGAAAACTAAGCCACTTCCATTGTGTGAGTAACAATAGGCTCTATGTATGTATTTAATATTTAAATTTTGTGAGAATTGGCTTGAAAGTAGCAGAAAGTTTTGGGGGTTTGGTGCCGTTTCCTGAAATGTGCATCTGGCATGTTGTTAGTGACCACCTTTTGGCTAGAAGCTCTACCTGAGTGAGCTTGCATTAGGAAGCTGTTCTTATTAAGTTTAATTTTTCTCCTTTTTTCCCCTGTTTGCTTATGTTCTCAGTAGYTGCTGTACAGAGTTTTCCTCTTCCATATTATTTGAATAGGTACTTAGTGGGATAGGTCTGATGTTTTGTGGATCCTAACATCCAGCAGTAACTTAATCACTTTGCGGAGAGGTACAAATTTTTGTTATGGTATTCTTTTTTTATACCATCACTTCTGATAGACATCCCTGAATTAGCACTTGTTGAATTCATTAGAGAACTGGTGTTTGCTAAACAGCAGATTTGGTTAATAAATGTCTTCAATTCTTTTCAAGTCTCTTAAACTATGCTTTTCATGTTTATAAATGTGACTTATTTGCAAATCAGGTAAGCTGACAAAGACTGTCTTTTGCCAAGGAAAAGCACAATATAACAGCAAGGAATGGAATGAATTGAAAGATGAGAAGCTGAGGTAAAGGACTACAACATTCAAGTTGTAGACTTAAATGAACTTTCCTCCCTTTCTTATGCCCTAAAAAAAAAAAATCTTTTGGCCTTCATTTATTTTGCACCTTATTTGGACTATCTTCCTTGCCATTTGATACGATGGAAATTCCAAGGACATTAGAGAAGACTTYGCTGGTTTTTAGGCAAGTGACTTGCCAAGAAATTCTCTCTGCTGTTCTCGCTCTACATCAGTATTATCTGGACTAAATTTTATTTATCAACTACAAAGAGGTCCTGATGTAGGTTTCCACCCTGTCTAACGTATACTTTCTCAGCTATCAGAATGATATCTCCCTTTATACTTAATGGAGAAAGAAAGAGGGATTCATCTTTCCCTACAGATTAAGAAACTGGAGTGCTCTGAACTCAATTCCATCTCCTGGAGGCAACGTCTAAAGTAAGAGAGGATGAACTTAGTTACCGAAGTTAAATGCCTGAAGGTAACAATCTCATAATACCACTAACTGCAGTAAGAGTTGAGAGTATTAATTAGCGTGTAAGCAGTACTCAGGTCTTTGAGAGCTCCATCTGCTATTGAATAACCGAGATAACCAGCTACTACCCTACAGCAACCAAGACTTACTTTCAGAGCACTTGTACTTTACAGGTATTTTCCTCTTCTTGTGGGAMGTACAACTTACTTCACAAGAACAACCTGGACTAGATCTACTGCAAAGAACAATGCAACGGAGTATCAGCTCTGCAGTCACTGTCAAGCCACAAGCACTGTTACAGGGCAAGGTCACTGAGGGCATTGCTTTCCTCTGCTTCTCCCTTCTCTCTTTTACGCAGTAACTGTGGAAAGAAAGACTTTTTGCAAGGATCTTACACAGTCTAGTGAATTTTAAATGAGCTACAGACTACAGTGTTTAAAGCTGTTCTGAATGTCCACCATAAACTTCACCTTACTCATAAGCATCTAAAGGATTTTTTTTTTTTTTTTTTTCTCCTTACAGCTTAAGAGCTGTCTGTAGGACGAACAGGGGTGAAATGGGAGTATATGCAATGCTGTTGCTGCTATAAAGCTGAGCCTTGCAGGCTGCCTGAAAGGGTAACGGTGAGTACAGGAAAACAAAAAGTGTATTATAGCTGTAGTGAACCTTAAATGAGAATTATTCCTGTGAGCAAAGCATTTTCTTTAAGGAATAACTCTTGTCTACAAGTGATACGCTGGACTTCATTCTGCCATTGGATGCTTATCGAAAATCCTTTTTGGCTATTGTCTTTTGGGTCACAGGGGCTGCGGTCCACTACTGCAGGCAGGGCCATTCCTGATGGCATTGCTTGGGCAATCCAGAGGGTGCCTTTAGGATTTACGCACACAGGCTTTTGTGCACAGCTGCTCCCACTTTTCAGCAACTACGTATGCATGCTGGAAAGACTGTAAGAAGAAAGACGGAAGTATGTTTGAGATGTTGCTGGTTTTCTTATTATCCAGTAAAGAAAGTTGACTACCCATGAGCATGCATGTTATCAACAAGGTACATGGATTAATTACTGATAAAGAGGTTAAGGGTGATAATGCAAATGATCCCATCTAGTGACTCCGTTGTCTGAGGGTTGGTCGACAGTTTACCTGTTCATTTGGCTTCCATGTTCAGTAAGCGATCATACGCTTGGAAGCATACAAGCAATCATTGTTTCTGTGCACATGTTATAGAGAGCTACTGGATTTATTTTTTATGTTGTTTGACTGTTTTCCCTAGTACGGGTGTCCTTACTGTCACGCAAAGGTGTTTTCAGATATATCTGAAATGGGGCTACCCTCTATCAGCTCTGAAACCAGAGCTAGCGAAACAAAAAAAAGAAAAAAAAGATAGCTGTCTTGTTCTCTATGAACACATGGAGTTGTTTCTCCCTGACAGGCAGCAGCTGCCTGTGTGGAGGTGATGGTGCTGGGTTTGCTTTGTAGGGCTCGAAGTGATTTTGTCCAGGCAGTATGGGCATCCTCCTCACTGGTGAGGTGTCCTATTACTCTTCTTGAGATCAGCCATGGTACCTTAAGTGCTTGCCTGCGTAGAGAAAAATTGAGGGAGAAATGGCAATCGGCAAGAGAGCGTGACTCTCAGACTCAGCTAATATGCCTGGGAGCCCAAGGATTAATATCTTCAGAAATGATATGAGCACTTCAGAGCTAAACAGGCAGACATGAGCCGAGCGTGATGTGATGTCTGCACACGATCTTATCTCAATGCGCTTGGAGAGAAAGGGGGATTTTTTTCAGTTGGTGGGAATTTGATACCTAAGTCTCCTGAGTACTTGTTGGAAATCTTACTGTGAGGCTTATCTGCTTAGGCATGCATGCATTCAGCAAAAATTATTTTTGTTTSGGGGGGATTTTATCTGACGAAGGAYGGGAGAGGGCTAGGTTCCAAGTTTCAAACTTTTTTTTTATGTTGTAACAGATTCGCTCTACTTACTACAAAATGTAAACAAATTCAGCTAACAAAATGTACTTTAAATGAGCAGCTGCCTCTCTGAAGAAACCTGATGCCAGTTAGAAAACTTTGCTACTTATCTTATGGACACCTAAGACATGAGGAAATCGTGTGGCGTGACTACAGTACCTTTTCATTGCTCATGGTGGACAATATTATATTTTGCCTGTGGGCAAAACGTGTAGCCTGTTTGCATAAGTCAAACAATGGAAATGGAAACAATTTCCTTGGAGATACACAACTTCTTATGTCTACTCTGGTCAAATATGCAGTCCATATTCAAGTAACGAAATCTGAAGAGAGTGGTACTATGTCTGTGAGTGCAGTAATAGGAACTCTTTTGTATTATCTTTTTTTTTCCCCAGATGCTTCTGGATCCTCTCTTTCTTGTTAAAAACATAAATAACTAAAGCRTGTGTGTGGTTTTCTACTGTGTAGAAGTAGAATAAAGCGATAGAGACCCTTGAGCCCCATCCAGCAAACTGCTTTTAGATCCTGAAACTAAAACTAGGATTTTGTTCAAGCCATCCCTCCCACTTCTGAATGAAGCAAAAGGGTTGAAAAGGGCACAGTAAAAAGCAGGTGGGCTAAGAGATAGACGTGAGATGCCACAAAACGTTATCCCTCCTTTCCATTGGGAATGGAAGTATCTCACTCGTTCAGTCGTATTGGTTGCCCAGACACCAGACGAGACTGGTGTATGCAAGACTGTTATGCATATGAGAAGGCTCCGGTTTAAATTCTGTATACTTTTTTCAGTGTATTCCTGATGATGGACAGGACCTTTTTTCCTTGAAATTTAAATATACTGGCTAGATGGGTTCCATTTGTCTTTAAATGCCATGAAACATATGCTGAGAGTGTTACCAGTCATAGGAGATTTTTTTTTTTTTAATTGAACTTAATATTTCCAGAATGCTTGAGTACTCTGTGATTCTCTCAAGTGCTAATGTTTGTGTTAAGACACCATATTAGCACATATGCAGAGTGCTCCATCCCATCCATCATACCAGCAGGGCATCCATCTGCCTAGTAACCCTTCTCAAATGGGGTAGCTGAGCATCATTTATATTCAAATCTCATTTCTGCCTGAAAACAGACAAGTAGAAGATGGTCATGTGCAGAGGTTTTAAAAACAAAATCCCCTCTGGATCAGACCTGCTACCTTTGTGGAGATTACCTCCTTGCAGAAAATAGTGAGCAGCCAGTGTGAACTCTTGTCTGCAGAATGGAAATATCAAGCTGATCAACATTTCCGCATTGCTAGCAAGATAATCCTTCATTTGAGCTGCTTATCTGAAATCTGTCTCGTGAATCTGATGGGAGGATTTACCCTAAGTAGTTAATTATGGTGTTGCTGAACTTCCTCCTCTCTCCTTATTCCCTCACTTTAAGAAAAATCATGCAACTATAAAGACTGTAGACCTCAATTAAAAAAAAATGGGACATTATCTAGCTGAACGCTTATTAAGGCACCTGAAATTATCATTTTTACTTTTGTCCTGATCTTACTCCTTTCCCCAGATGCTCACTGTTGGTGGCCTCTTTCAGAGGGAGGACAGTGGGCTAGATGGATTTTTAGTCTGAGCTAATCTGGCTGTTCTTACGTTGTGGGGTTTGTTTTGGGTTTTTGGGGGTCTTTTGTTTTCTTATTTTTTCCTTTTTTTTTTTTAGTACATTTGGGGTTTTTTGTTTGCTTGGGTCTTTGGGTTGTTGGGTTGGTTGTTTTTTTTTTTTGGTTCAGATCTGACTTAGGGCACTTAGCTGGAGAATTCCCGTGTGTCAGGCTAAGCCCTGTCTGTTGTCCTGGCCTGAACCTGGCTGTGAGGGAAGTGCAAAGACAGAATAAAGACATTGCCAGATTAATTATTTCTAGGGCATGTGAGACTTTTATACTCTTCTACTCTAACTTAAACTGTGGAGAGGAACCATGGTTAGGGAATTTGGTTTTTAGGGTATTTTKTACCTAACTGAGACTTACAAGGAAGCTTTATGTTTTGCAATTTAAGTGCCACGTTTGACCCCTAATGTGATGGTGATAAACAATTGCAAAGACGTGTTGTCATCCATGAAGGAGAAGTACCATGATAATGTGGGAAATAGTTTGGGGTTCACTTCTCATGCATGTAGTATGTTTTGTCCGTGAAGAAATGTTTCACTGGTTACTCAGATGTCTCACACAACCTCTTAAGGAAGATCCTCTTTAGGTTCTGTGTGCACGCAAACTTTCTTTTCCCTCAGGATGAGCTAGGGCAGTGAGATCAATATATTTACCTCGGTGCAGCCACTGAATGAACATGCATTTCCACTCTACAAGCAGGTCTGGTTTAGGGTGGGGCTTTTATGTAGCTTAGCAAAAAGTGCATCTCATGAGACATGTGAGAAAAGACTTGAATTCAAGTAATAAAAGGCATTTTCATACCAGAGAAGAGGTACCCATAAGGTTTAATTTTCACTCAAATAGTTATAAAAGCTTTCACTCTCCTTTTACTGTGTTGCTAAACAGGATAGCCCAGGATTTCATGCGGTGCCGCTCTGGCCTCTTGGGAAGCTGTTGGGCACAGCCTTCCTGGGAAGCTCTCCTGCCCAGAGCTGGGTGTATTGCTCTGTACAACACAGCCCCTAGAGAAAAAAGAGCAAAATGTACTTGATTGTCATTTTTCATGCCCAGAACAATCTTAGAGGGAGAAATGGCTCCTGTCCAACCTCTTCTATTAATTCCTAAAAAAGGCTGAAGTTTCTTCTCAGAAGGTTTAAGACTTCGGGGATGTTCTCAAATTGCCTTTCGTTAGCTTTACAACTATAGCTTAATTCTGGATGAATCCCAGAAGTTCCCGCTAAATCCTCAGGAAGTTTTGGACTCTAGTATTTCAAAAGCAGAGGCATAAGTAAGTGTTTTATGAAGGCATCTGCTTAGGTATTTTTGTGATCCCCCCCATTGCCAGCCCTTCCCACATTCATCAGGACATTATTACCTCTTTCTCATGTTCCTGGCTGTTGTAAAAGTTTTAGGAGCCTTTTGGTATGTAGTCTATAGAGTCTTCCCAAATGTGAACTCATTTGAACAAATCAACACCTCAGGCTAATTCCTCCAACCTGGGACTCTCCAGGACATGCTGAAGTGTTGCAAGAGCTGTGCTTAAACCATGACCGTAAGCTGGTTTCTTCTCCCCCCTGGATTTTGACAGTATTTTCTTGCAGAGCATGTAAAATAACTGTTGCACGGGTCCTGCCCATCTACATCACCATGTACMCAAGACCAACTACTGAATTATGACAGATTTAGTATGAAACATAGCTTCAAATTTTGTTTTGCATTCAGTTTCTACTGAGACCTGTGCTCAGAGGCTTTACCAGCCCTGAGGCAGTAGGACCCTACATGTGTGACCACTGGTTTGATGCCCAAAGAAACTCATCAGTTCATGGAAACCTATGTGGGACCTTGCTTGRAATCCAGATATGTGGTTTTTAACTTCTATCGGTCTTTGCTACACAGGGTTGTCTTTTATTCTTATATTTCATACCAGTTTCGTAACTAGAGCAACGCATCCTGCAAAAAGAATGTGAGGAAAGAAAATTACTTTTCTCCGCCTTTCTTGTACTAAGAAGTTATTTCCGAAGGCTATCTACTTAACTGCAGCTGCTGTCTGTGCCTGGAGATATTAGAAGAAATGACATTATGGCTCAGCACAGCAGCTTAATCTCTGGTTTCGATTTCTTCTGTATTTACCACCAGGCCCTCTGGGGCCCTTACGCTACCGAGATTGAGTAGATTGTTAAAAGCCCATGCAGTGGCTGCTTTGTTTCCCCTTAACTGTTTTTCATGGTTGGTGGCAGGAAAGTTTCTTGCCCCTCCCTTATCTGAGGTTTATATAATGAATTGATCATAGGCAGCGCTGCCTCTGAACTTGTTCCAGTTTGGCAGAGCGCGGCTGTTCCTGAGTCACCGTGACTCCCGGAGGAATTTTTCCTGACTTCAGATGTAGGTGGGCAATTTCTCCCTACTGTGAGCGTTTTGAAAAACGTCCCCAATGAGAATCAGGCTCTCGGAGAGATACTGAAATGGCACCGTTGTTCAGGCACACTCTGAGGTTATAGAATCTAAAAGTATGGACCAGCTCTGACACAGGGACACTGCATTGAACTTTCTGCTGTGTGTGTTGTGCTTCACTGGGTGAGATACTCGCTCTTAAGTGCATATTCTAGATACCTCTGCCTGCTAGGGTCAGTCTGAATCTCCTTACATGAGTGTTTTAACACATTGCCATTTATGCACTCTGTGTGTGTGTTTTCTCATGCTCACTGATTTCCCACGGACAAGCTCTAAGTGTACCCTCACTATCCCAGCAAATCACCAAACTAAACCTTTCACAAAGAAGTAATGATCCCAGATGTAATACTTCTTGACAGATAGCTCTACCGGCTTCTTTTCCTGGAATCCTCTAGATACAGAGCAGATCAACCCGGGATAACACTGATAAACAGCCAAAGACTCTGCAAATTGGAAGTTTTTCTTAGTGTTTACCAACCTGGGGTCAAACAAAAAGCAGAACACATGGTAAAACAACAAACAGTAAGTCCTCTCAGGTGTAGAGGATGTGATACCCTGCTGACAGTCTGGTGGGCTCACTTCACAGCAATGAAGCCAAAGCTCTCTGAAGTAACAGACCTGGACTAAACCACAAAATCACCCCCACCCCAAAAAAGCCCCAAACCCAACTGTGTGGTGTGGACAGTGAGGTGCATTTGTCTGGGCATCCCTCTCAAGTTGTAACAGTAGGCCGGGCAGGGTTGCTTACTGGCAAGAAGGTAACTCCCTTTTTTTCCTCCTTGGGTCTCTCTGGGAGTTTCTGATTCACTTCCTCTTCTCCAAAGAGACAAAAAAAACCTCAGTCGTGCGTAACTGTTTGCTGCCCGCTCCCTGGGAGACACCAGCAAACGTGGGTGTTCCCTCTCTGGTTCTCTGTGGAGACCTTCCCTTTTCCCTCTGCACCAACAGGTGGAGCAGAGACCTCTCGCCTCTGCCGCTCTCGACAGGAACCTTGCATTAAAAATAGTACGCTTGCTTGTTTTGTCTCCCCTGAAATGAGCCCAAATCTTTACGTTATTTCCCTAGCCTTTTTTGCCAACTTGCTTTTACGACTTGTGTGTCTGTTCTCCTCCGTGGGCAGAATGCAAATGTAACAGATGGGACCAATTGTTCAAGGTCTTTTTTGTTCTCCCTCTAATAATTCAATGGTTGTAACACAAACTTCAGGGCACCTTTACTAAAAAAAAAAAAAAAAAATTAAAAAATTGTTTGCTCTCTAATGTAGGTATTCCTATATTTTGTGTAGGAAACTTTCTCCCAAACCTATACTTTGATCCTAAATTTCCGAAAGCGCCCTTACAAATTGCTAACAGATCCAAATAGCACGTAAAAAGGTTGCACAACGTACACATTCCTAAGAATTAATGTTTAACAACAGAGTGCTGCTACTGAGAAGATATCTGTAAACAGTGCTTGTTTATATGGGAACCCTTTGCATCTCTCTGGCAGTGAAGAGCAGATCTCAATAAAATTTACACCCAAGTTAATACAGTTGTTCAACTCTTCTAATGCAGGAGAAAGCCAGCTTCCTGCAAAATGTGCATCTGACCTCAGAAATGATCCCAGGGGACTTTTTGTTCACCACTCCTTTATTTGTAATTTGTTTGTAAGTATCCTGAATGAGGCTGCTGCATATTAGTCATATTTTGTCTTGTGCAATTACCTTCAAACAAGCATAGATGTTCAGCTGTGAGATTGAGGTTGCACTCATGAAAATACATATAAACCTCAGGAAAAGTAGAATTAGATGTATGCACATGGGCACATACTTTGCCTGTGTTTGCCGAGTTCCACTTGGGCTCCCTGACATAGGATTAACAACTCCAAAATGTTAATTGAGGCCAATGTCCCATTATAGAGTCCAAAGATCAACACGGGGTGGAAGGGTGTCAATCTCTTAATGGGCCAAACAATTTTTTTATATATATATATATATGAAAAAGAAAGCCTTTTTTTCCTCCACGGCTGCAACAGATAGTATTTTGCTTGCCTGTATTTGGACAATTCACCAGTGGATCAGGGCTGGTGGGTTGTGACCTCTAGAAGTTAATATGTTACACAGCAATAACAAAACAGCGTTAAGCTAGCAAATGCTGGAACTAGTGCCAACTCCAGGGCGAGTCAAGTCCAAGTGCCTTAACTGCTCCCCTGTTTCACAGTATTTGGGGTACGTTGCTGTACTGTCATCGCTGCTTGAAGATGTCACTGCACCGCCCTCCAACCCCAAATCAAACCAGGAAACCTRTCTGGGTCAGCAAAACCCTTCTCTGTTGTTTATGGGTTTTTTTCTCTGTTGTTATCAGGATGGCTGTAACCTGGAAGGGGGCACGGGGAGGCTGTAAGCGTGCTTGGGAGCAGCGGGGTTGTCCCTCTGGGTGAACCGCCTGCCCCACTGCATGCCACGCAGACACAAATAAAGCTGCTCTGTGTGTGAAGGGGGAGGAAAAAGAGGGGAAAAAAAGAGGGAATAGCTTTGCTGGGGACAGACAGGCAGGCGAGACTGCTTCTTTCATAAATGGTGCCAACTTAGATTAGCTTGAAGTGACTATGAAACTGCAGTCTAAATTAAGTTTCATCCCATGTACCCAGCATTATTCATAATTGTTCAGAGCCAAGGAGTCTGTTGGAGTCTGGGATGGTATTTAGTTAGTTAAATACATTGCCCTTTTTTCTTCCTCGAATTTCCTTGTTCGCTTCCTTTTCTAACTGATGAGATGGACTACGCTGCCTTAGTATATCCTCAGACTACATATCCTCCATACCAGTGGTAGCAGGGATCCTCTGGAAAAAGAAGAGTGCAGTCATTTCGTTGAAACACTGCTCCTGTTGTTCAGAGGAAACCCTCCTGCCAGGACGTGACTGGCAGCAACAAGGTCTGGGTTCAAATGGAAGGGAGTTGCTCTGAAAGCCGTGGCTTGAGGCCACACCTGGACAACAGGGAAAATTATACTGAACCAGCTAATTTTTCCTATTGGCAAACACGAATCTAACAGTTAACAAAGTGGGGGTTTTTTGTTTTGCTAAGAACAAAAGTCTGACCAGGGAGATAAACAGAGTGATACTAACTGGCTGTTAATAGTTATTCTCTAACTCTTAACAGTTCATAGTCTTTTCCTCTAAGGAAGTAATTTCTAGGCTGGACCTTCTTCCATCACCTGAAGTAAGTGAAAGCTAAGTTTTGCTGGGCAATAAACTGCTGTGTGAAGCGATGCTCTGCTAGCTGCTCGGATTCCTGCCGGCCATGCCTCCGGATGCTCCCTCTCCGCAGGCCCTGGACACTCTGCCGAGAGCCCCTCCGCTCTCGGCCGGCTGCTCCCGACCCGGCCACCTGTGCGACTCCTGCAGCTTGGCTAACAGGCTTCAGGACTTCTCCTACAGTGATTTAATGTTGAAAACTACCCACAGCCATCAGCTGAACTGAACTGAATGGGGAACTGGACACAGACCTTCCAGGAGGCAGGGACATCATTTTTTCTGCCCCCTGTGTTTATACAGTTTGCAGCACAAAATCTTGTGATACCCCCCCACCCCCAAGCTAGCTAAGCATAACTGCTAACCTGGCACCCGCTGCTGGACATTAGCTATTGCCTTAGGCTGGGATAGCCATTTACCCAGATACATTTCACAAAGCTACAAATAAATTACAAAACCATAAATATTACTGTTATAGCTGCAAACTTTTCCCCAGTTTGTAAACTCCGTTTCTCAGCAATGCCTCTCAAGCATAGTAACACAACGTACAAAAAAATATTTAGGGCAGGTCTATTGGGGCTTTCTGTTTGCCTCCCCCTCACCCCACTGGATGGCAAAAGAGCGCTTCTCTGGTGGGGCTTCCCTCCCTGCTGGGGTTCCACAGTGTCGGGGGGCAGGGGGGTTGTTCTTTGATTTTTGGGCCCAGCCATCAGGTTCAGGACTCAAAGGGACTGAATTAAGGATCATTCTGCTGTCTAGGTGTTTTTCCTTTGTTTTTTTTTTTATATAGAGTGCCTGGGCATACAAGAGACAAAAATACAAGTCCTTCACRAGGGGCTGAAATCCTTGTCCCGCTGACGTGACAGGTGAAACCTCTGACTGCCGGTGGGTTTAACCTGGCCACTTCAGCTCGTCAAAGCAGCCACGAGCTCAGGAATTCAAAATCCTTTTGCTTATTTTTGCACCTCTCTCTCATCAAAACTGGAAGCTCCAATAACAAATCTACCCAGGGCGTCCTTTCAGCTTCCTGCTGCAGCTTTGCTCTTACGATGGTGTTAGCAGGATCTTCACCGTCCGCCTCCCCAGAGCGTCCTCTCCATGCCCATGCATTTCACTCCCATTTGAAGTCAAAAGTAAAAGCTGTTCAGCTTTGCTTAGAGCATATCTGGGGATTACAAATGCAGATATCATGATTAAAATAAAACCAGCCTGTTCTCTTTTCCAGGAGGTAGTGACACCCTACTCCCTTCGCCGCCTTGGGAAAGGAGCTTACCCCCTCCTCCCAGAGCTGCTTATGGCAACGATCGGCCCCATGTCCCCAGGGAGCAGTGACAGAGGCCTCCCAGTGGAGTGGTACTGGATAAGAACATTTTAAAGCCTAATTCTGCAATAAGACCTTAGGGAATTTTTGTTGTTTTGGTTTTGTTTTGTTTTCCTGCTGATTCCTCTCTTCCCTTTCTCAATCATTAGTCCTTTCCAAGCCTTAATCCAATAATTGAAATGTTACTAAGACTTTCATCGGCCGTTTTCTTGTTACACGTTGTCACAAGACTGTTGAAGAAATCACGCTCATCAAAATTTCCTTCTCTGAGTTTTCCACAGCCTGTTTTTCGATCGTACTGTTGCTTACCAGCCTACTGCAGAACCACTGATTTCATTTTGAGCTTCTATGATAACATTTAAACAAGGGAGGAGTTCCTATCTATTTTGTTGGTTTCACTGTTGGACTCTATTCTGTCTCCCTTGAAAATCCTCCATTTAGGAATAAGGGATCTGAATCCTGGGGTTCAGTTCTGAGTTGACCTCAAATGCCCTCAGTTTGCCAACAGTGAATCCGATATTCTGACTTGCATGCACTAACACAGATACCCAAATCCTCACTTGGGCACTCAAGAATCACAGAGTGGTTTGGGTTGGAAGGGGCCTTTAAAGGTCATCTAGTCCAACCTCCCTGCCATGGGCAGGGACATCTTTCACTAGATCGGGTTGCTCAAAGACCCATCCAACCTGCCCTTGAACACTTCCAATGGTGGGGCATCCACAACTTCTCTGGGCAACCTCCTCCACTGTCTCACCGCCCTCATCATAAAGAATTTCTTCCTTATGTCCAATCTAAACCTACCCCCTTGTAGTTTAAAACTGTTACCCCTTGTGCTATCACTATGGGCCCTGGTAAAAAGTCTGTCCCCATCTTTTTTATAAGCCCTTTATAATCCCTTTAAGGATTGAAAGGCCGCAATAAGGTCTCCCCAGAGCCTTCTCTTCTCCAGGCTGAACAACCCCAACTCTCTCAGCCCTTCTTCACAGGGGAGGTGTTCCATCCCTCTGACCGTTTTTGTGGCACTCCTCTGGACCTGCTCCAACAGGTCCATGGCTGTCTTTGCTGGGGGCCCCAGGGCTGGATGCGGTACTCTGGGTTGGGTCTCAGGAGAAGCCACAGGCATCTGGAGCTTCCAAGTAAGTCAGTATGCGAAAGACCCCACCCCAAAGAAGACAGAACTCTAGAATCATAAAATTATACATGCATAAATATATGTATTTTACAGTCTATGTTACATCCATCTGAAAATTCCAGGTTTAGCCATGCTTAGTCTTTATTCATTAGGAAGGAACGAGGCATTCATAAAGCAGTAGGGTAGCAAATGTAATTTTCAAGATCTGTATTAGACAACAGTTTGGAAATGCAGTTGTAAGGTATAAATGAACTGCATTTTATCATTTAAGGAACCACCTTAAAACTGAAAACACAGGAGCAAGGTATTGTGGAAGTAAACTACATTTGCAGTGACACTCTTGTGAATGTCGTTCCTTTCCAAAGGGTTAAAAATGCCACATCTCAGGTTACACAAATATTCTTCTATGCTGTGACAATAAAATCTCACAGAAGTGGAAGGTTATACCTGCACTGGGGTGACCGTGCACCGGAGGCCTCCCTGCTGTTTAAGGTACGCTGTGAGCTTGGCAACAGTTCAGCTGGGATTGGGCAACCCGATAAAGAAGGGTTTTGGTAGCAGCGAGCTGAGGCTGCGGTGGGGGAGGGCAAGGAAGCCTTCAGTTTGTGGCATGCACCAACGTCTGCAGGTGGGAGCCCACCACGCTCCCGCATCAGGGCGGGACCCAAGGTTATCTTCTGCGCGTGCCAGAACGAGGACGAGCAGAGTGCTGCTCGCACCGAGCACCCTGAGAAACCTTCACAGAAGCGACGACTTAGGCCACAGAGGTTGCTGCAAGACCCGCAGCAGGTTACTCCTGCGGACGCCTATGGGGTGTGCTCGAGCAGGCCCTTGCTTCGTAACCGTTGGTGTGGTACGGCACGTCATATGCAAAGTACACGTGAACAATTGAAATCTCATTCTCTGGCCTTTCATTTTCCCTTGAGAGCTGCAAGGAAGCTGTAGACAGTTTTCAAAATATGTTTTGAGTGAAAGTCTGCAAAGATTTCCATGTGCGTTTTGGTTCAGGAGTGCTCACTGAAGTCAACGTGGCTTTTGTGACACTTAGATTTAAAACACCAACCAGTGCTGTGAAAGCACCTCCATAGTTATCACAGGCATTAATCTAATGCATTTTAGGAGAACTTACTTGTCATCTCCCATTAAAAGAAAAAAAAAAGAAGGTAAATTTGTGAGTTTCTTGAATATTTCATCAGGTTATGAGTAAGTATAAAAATTAAACAAACCAACGTATTCCTTTAAATCTCTACAGACACGTGCCTATTTACTAAAGAGATTGTGGTCGATATTCTCGAACCTTCGTGGCTAGCAAGGCCTTTCTGTGATACTTGCATGGTGTGAAAAGATGGGTCTCTGCAGGACTATGGTTTTCCTCCCTTGTCATCCGTCTGGGTTGAGAGAGGAGAAGGTGGAGAAAAGGTGGGGCTCTGGCTCGCCGCCCGCTCTGCTGGAAAACGGAGTTGTCCCAACAGGCTGGGCAACGAGCGCTGTGCCAGACACCAGCTGCTGCGGGGAGAGCTCTTGCCATGGGGGCAGAGGAGGAACCCAGCGCAGCCCTTTGCATCACAGTTTGCTTTCTGGGCTGTCCCTGAAGCAGCGCAGCAGCGCACCACCCTGCGTAGCAAATCCACAGGAAGCTTTGCAATCTGGTTATTCTAGTCTGCTACTGCGAAGGAAGTTAGCTTGCTTTATTTACAAGTTAGAGGTGCTCCATATTTAGTTTTCCAAAGGAATTCTAAGGAGCTACTTCACAGTCTTAATGCCCTGAACCGGAGGTAATTTTCACGCTGTACATTTTCTGGATACCTGCAGGTGACTCACCTGAAGAAAGGGAGTGTTGTTTCATTTTAATTATGTCATAATTTATACCCCTCCCCTAGACTGAGATTGCAGGGTGAGGAGAGCTGGCAAGCCAGGAGAAGACAGAGAAATAAAAAGGTTCCAAAGGTTCATCAACAACCTCATGTCAGGTGCAGGGCATTTAAAGCACGTGAGAGACTTTTTCCTTCATGTTGTCCTTTAGGGGCCAGTAAACAGCAGGTTCCTGTGAAGGTTCATGTAGCACCAGTACAAGTGGCTAGAGATAGGATTAAGATGCAATTAACCTCATGTTCAAGAGGAAGAGGGGAAGAAATGAGAGAAGAAGGGTTGTGTAAAATGCCCAGTCATTACTGCCCATGTTTGCAAGTGATGGAAAAACCAATCGGAGCCAGTAGAAAACCTCTCATTAATATCAGTAGGCTTTGGATCAGGCCAGTGATGTTTTCCAGATAATCCATATTTCCTCCACCCCTCTTTGCTAGCCAGCTTATCCAATCCCTTCCTTGTTAATTCAAGAAGAGTTTTTCTTGTTTCTAATTATGTGTTGCTTACAGGAGCAGGGTGAGGAAGGTGACTGCAACCCTTTCTAAAGAGAGAAGCATTACCCTGTCTTGTCCGTGCGTGACCGCGTCTGTCCAATGACACCGCGGTGAACCAACCGTGTACTTCATCTCAGCCCAAGTTCTCCTGGATTAGTACCACAGGACATCTTTGGAAGACCTCCGCTCCTCTTCCTTTGCAGTACCCAGCTAACCCATATTTTCTGGAAAAAGAGATAAGCAGCAGGATTGGTCTCAAGGTATGTTAGCAAAAAGAGAGAAAAGTATTACTGTCTTGTCACTTACTGATATCAAGGTGTAAAGCTTCTGAAACGTATGAAGGGAGAGGTAAGAAATCTTTGCTGGCCTTAGAAGGGCAGGTAGCAGGGAAGCCACCTTCCGCACCAGTGATCGTGTCATGACATGGTGGTGGCTAGAAAAAATTTATTGTACATGATGTCAATCCAAATATGCCCAGAGAGAATTCCTCACGGTAAGTTATTTCATTATTTACCTCCTCACATTTGTAACCTGGGTCTGAATTATATATAAGATTTTATGTACGTCAGTCTTCAGACTTCATCTGCCTTCTTCAGATGCTTTCCTGACAATAACATCCATTGATGCTCTATCCTTCAGGGGTATGAGTCTCATATTAATATAATTCGGTGATTTCAGCAGGTTCACGAGGTCTACATTTGGGGTGGGAATGAATAAAAGGTAGGCCTTTGGGGGTGCATGTAGTAATTTAACAGCACGCAGCTATTCAAGTCCCTGTTCAGTTTATGAAGAATTCTAGAGATGATATGTCAAAGGGTCTTATTTTTTCTAAACAATCAAAGAATAGAAATTAAGTGTAATATTGGTGAGCTTTCATACGCATGTAAAACTTTGTGTGCCTAGGTGTTCAACTAAGGCAACCACAAATTAAGTAACTCAATAGAAATAGCAGCAGCACCGAGCCTGCTACTTTTCTATTTTTGCATAAGTACATATGTATTTGTCTTTATCTATAGCATGTTAATTTTGATTTAAATACAAACCCAAGTCCTGTTTTCATTTATGTTGCTATCAATCAAGATTAACTGCTTTAAATGAAAGGTGCATCAGATGATGCAAGTGTGAAATAAGAATTACATAATTAACTATGAAATTCTACAAAATTTATGTTGTTATTTATCCATCCCGAAACTTGAAAATGAAACCTTGAGATACCACTACCTCCTAACCATGGGAACTTTCTAAATTTCAGTGAAAGACTGTACTGAAAAAATCTATTTAAAAGTGGTAGGAATTTTAACCCAGTCTGTGAGCTAAAATAAAGTTGTGGACGTTGTTAAAAAAGCTTATCTCATACAGTGTTAAATATTTATAGAGAGGACTGTGAGTGGATATAATTCTTCTGATTATAGCTTGGCTATATTATATACATGAAAATAGAAATAGCCTTCTTGAAATAGAAACCCTGGTATTGAGTATTCAGTACAGACATAGCTCACTTGAGAATTGTTTTCTAAGGGCATCTGGTCACTGCAGGGACTAACTTACTTCAAGAGCGACTTCAGCAGTTAGTGGCTGAAGCCCCACACGAAAGCCAGCGTTTCAGAGGCGGCAGGCGCTCCTCGCTGCCATCACTTGCAGCACCAACCGTGCGTGCTGGGAGGAGAGCTGGGTGCAACGCATGGGAGAGGCGCAGGCTGGTTGCAACGGTGGAGCCACGTGGTGTTGTGTACGCAGCGTGCTGCGTAAGGAAAACTGGGAACGTGCCATGTCCATAGCTTACAGAGAGAGAGCTTTCTGTTTTCTTCATTGCTGCACTAGACCATGCACGGAGCGTCCCTTCTGCCATCTCCTTGTCAGTCCTGCCCGGCTTTACAAAAGCCTGGCCTGTCTGTACCCCATTGACTGCAAAAGCGTCATGCTRAAGTCAAGCGCTCTGCTATGACTTCACGCCGCTTCTAAATGAACTGTTTTCAGATCTGTGGAAAGTTATTTACGCAGAAGGCTCATTAAGTTTCCCTTTCTGCTAGTTCTGCTGGGCTGAGCAGCCCAAGAGCTCTACTTCTCTTCCACAAAAATACTGAACGAGAGGGTAATTCTAAGCATAGCGCAACTTATTTTCATTAGAGAAAGAGGTAAGGATGACGGGAGTTTTAGTGGCACCAGCACCTGGGAGGCGGTGAGTCGCTTCTCTGAAATGCTGCTTTGACAACCTCAGACTCTCCTCGGCATGGCAAACACAGAGCAAAAACCTCACAGTGAGGAAGGGCTGGAGCTGGGTCACCCCGACCAGCACGCTGAGCGGGATTACCCAGCTCAGTACAATGAAGATTCATTTACATAAATTAGCTAATGTTTTGATTCAAATTTGGTTTGTAAGCTGGTCAAGACTGCCCAAAGGCTTTTTTCAGTCATACAATATGACACGGTCTTGAAGACTAATTTTATATTTTCCCTGGGTAATAGTGTTGTCTTCTCTGACACTGTTCTCAGATGAGTACGAGTCCCGCAACTCTTTGGTTTTGGGAAGCATCTCACATTAGCATCTTGCCTAGGAAGGTTCTCACCACAGCTGAGCCCAAGAACACAAGCTCTGGCCCACTGGGTCTGGCCAGATAAATATCCTTTCATTAATGTCAGTTTAATTGCAGACTAGGCCTGGGGTTTCAAATCCTGAAAAAAGTTCACGTAAGAGGAATGGTAGAAAAGAGAGGAAAGAGAAGGCTACTTGTCCAAAATATATAGAACGAAATGTTAGGGAAAAGCAACAGACTATAAAACTGTTGGGAAAAAAAGAGGAAGAATGGAAGAATAAGCACGTAACCAATACCCAACCTTTAAAACAAAATCGCCAAAGTTCTACGGTTCTGTGTCAGCATATTATAGAGACAGATCAGCTTCAGTCTGGGTTATGCTGATGTCTGCCGTGTCCACTTTTAGCCACATTTAAAATAACCCGGTTTTAATTTCCTGATGGCTGCGTCGTTCACAGAAATTCCTCTTATTCTATTCACATCGTGGTTTTCAACCATTTCCCCACCTCTGTTCATGTACGTCACGTTCCCCGCCCTGCACGCATGCTCTGAAATACCCTCTAAGGCAAAAGGACCCTCCCTTTCCAGAATATTTTTAGCTGGCATGACAGTGCTTGATCTGCCCTGCGGCTCCTGAGCAGCAGCGTTGGGCCAGCGCTGCATCACGCGCCCGCTCGTCTGCCGTGCTGTGCCGTCCCTCTCTCCACCTCACCGCTTTCCAGACCACACCGCAGTTGGAAGGCAGGAGTGAACGGTCAAGCAGGGGTTTCCTCAACAGCCTTTTCCATGCAGGGGCTGGGAAAGAGTCTCTGGCTTTCTCCATCACACTCCCAATTCCTTTTTCTAGGTGTCTGAAGGCCAAATACCCTCCAAACTCTTCACTGACTTCAGTAAGTTTGGGGAGATAAAAGAAAAAATCTCTGAAGGGATCTGTCTTTCAAAACAGAACATTTTGACAGATAATAAGACAAAGGGCCAGCTTCAGTATTTCTACATACGCGGGAGGTAATTACCTGGTAACTCAGAAATAATACGAACTATCTCGGCTAAAGCTACATAAACCTGTATCCGTGTCCACGTGCTCTTTCAGATGGCTGCTTTGTCATGTTTTCAGATGATTAGGATCTTTTTTGGTTCTTTCCTTGGGAGCCTAAATTGGCATCACAGACTTCTTACACGTAAGTCTCTAAAACTGTGAAGAAAACTAAAATCGCTGTTCCAAAAACCCCAGGTTGTTCAGGGCAGGAACTGTCCTTGCTCTCCTCTAGATGCTGTACAAGTGCAGTTTGGCACTGAGTCACAAAGGAGGCTCCTCGGCATGACACAAGACCAGTAAGAGAAACAAAAGATGAACCAGAAACTTGTCAGTGATTTGCTATGTGACTATGGGCAGATCCAAGCACAATATCCTCGTCCCCCCTTGAGTGCCCCACTCATCGAGTCACGGTGCCTTTCTGAAGCAAATTCAGCCTCTTCAGTGGTATTTGATAATGTTGTGTTAGTCTTGTATGGACCAGCAATGACGTGATATTTGTTCAAAACTACTCATCATTTTTATTTGTTATTTTGAAAGGTTCCTCTAAAATTTGATCACAGTTATTTCAGGTTCCTAATAAAAACAATAGGACCTGTAGGGCTAAATCCCAAAACAACTTTCTGAAAAAGGGTGCTCTGGGACTCAAGGCAATGGCCTAGCAAGCCCTGAAAATCTCATTTCCCTTCTTTTTTTTCTTTTTCTTTTTTTCTGTGGATAGCAAAATAAAAGAATTTTGTGAGCTTGAGGCTACACAGCTCCCATTGCTGTAATTACATAGCCAGGAATTTTGCAATTGTACAGTAAGTCAACTCTCTTACAGGGACTAATGCTTAAATTGCAATTTCTAGATTGCTTAGAATGCAAAAGGATTTATGTGGTTAAAAAAGTGTGTTTGCTATTAACTAAACCTAACCACATTAACTAACTTCTGTTCACAATCTTTTCCTGCTACAAATTCAGGTTTGTTATTTTTGCCTTGGTTTTTAAGCTCAAACCTGGTTTCCAATTCCAGGGTGGTCCTCAAACAGCTAAATCATAGGAAGAGGTATGTGYTAGACTAGAGAAAAGGCTTGGTCAAGTGGTGCATGTTAGCTAATGCTGAGCTAATTTGAACCTCTTTTTGCTAGCTACGCTAGAAACAAATTCTTTGTTATTAGACTTGTCTTACTAGATTCCTTACGTGTTCAGTTAAGTTTATACTATAAACTCAAATTCCTGAAACATTGCAGGCCAGTTTCAGCAGAAGAAAAATGTAGCCTTAAAGGTTTGATTCAGTAATAGTACTAGCAGTGAAGGTGAGGAAAAATAGGAATAGTGTTTTGAAGACTGTATAAAAGCAGAAATGTGAAATTGCACTGGTGATTACTTTTTTATTTTTAAAGGCCTAAACTTTTTTACAGCAAGGATTTTGTCATCTGAAGGACTTAATTTTCTTAGGAAACATATATTGGGGACGCCCATCTAAATGGAGAAGAAGCTATACAGACAGGAAAGGGTTAAAAACAGTCCTGGGGGGGGACTGAACATGCTCAGTCTCACAGACATTTTATGAGATTGGCAAATATTCATGCAGCCCCTCTCCGAACTAATGCCCTTTGCCTAAAAAACGAGCATAGCACCAGGACCGTGGGGATTACAATGCACACTAGAAATGCCCCCTTTGCCCTTTTTTTGAGAGCCGGGCTCAGTGCCAAGGAGCCTGGAGAAAGGCAGATTCCCGCCTCGTATCACAGAGCGTGCTCCCCGCATTTCACCCGGCTTTTCCATCAGCTAAACGGGACTGAAGAACTGGGGCCTTCGGTGGGCAGTCGGTGCTGCTGGCGCTCATTAAGATCATGATTTCAGTGATTAATAGGCTTTCGCTCTTTTGCTGTGCTATATAAAAAGAAGTGAACATAATAAGCACACACTGTTTTGTTGTTTTGTGCTTTACACCTCCRCTCGGGTGTATCACGGTAGAGCAGAAGTTACAGCTGACGCAAGGGAAGTTCTTTCAGGTTCTTGAAATAACTGGAGCAGTATAGTTTGCTAATGATGCGGACAGGGGAAGGTTTGGGGGTTTCTGTAGAGGTTTTGTTCCTGCCCAGCTTCAGCATCTATTCTAGGATAGGGAAAAGTTCATCTAGATTTAGGAGTAAAAAGGGGAGATGAAAAATGACTGAATAGATGATGAACAGAGCTATGAAATCAAGTTCCCGTGATTTAATAGATCACCATTCATTCCTGGAGCTATGGTAACTGACAGCGTGGAGTCTCTGAACCAATCCACTTGCAAAATGAAGTATGTGAGCTAGCCTATTTATTTTCATAAGGGCGCAAATTAGGAACATGCATGTGGGTCATTACCRTGGCATGTTGCTCAGATGACCGGGGTAATTACTGAACTGTGGCGACTCAGTCAACTTATACCCACGGTAACAGGGAAATTAGAGATCAATGTTTTGCCTCTGCAAATTCCTGTTTTTGTTGCTCTACCTACAGCTAGGACAGCCAGCTGCCTCCCTTGCCCTTAGGCCGTCTGTATATGTCAGAGATGGAGAGGAGGGAACGGAAAGCAGCATTCTTAACTCTCTGCTAAGGAGATGGAATTAAGGGGAGACCTCAGGTTGCCAAAGTGAGAGAAGACAAAATTAAGGATGACTATACTACAATAAGTATTCTGTTATACATTGGGGTAAATGCACAGAAACAGATAATTTTTATCATAATGCAAAAGTCTTGGTAGAAGACAAAGGTGGGCATTTATGGTAATCTTCCATTCATGTAGTACAGAAAAGATGAATGCGTCCTTCTCCTTTCTGTTACTGGCAAATTAATCCAATGTTTTGAAATATTTACAATCTGCCTGGGATGGGGGTTTCTTGCAGATAGCAATGCCATCACTTGCATGCAGCTTCTGACCCAGATTTGCCAAGTCTTGCTTGCTGAGGAAGAAACTTTCATTTTTGGGGCCGGAGAAGCTGCTTGCATTTACTCTGGTCACTGAGCTGGGCAAGACGCTTTCCAATGGGCAAAATATGCAGAGATACGAGCTCAAGCCTGAGGGGAAGGAAGGGTTTGGGGAAAGGGGTAACCATTAACCAGAACCTGCGGGACTGTCGCCAARGCAGCCAGGTGAAAAGGCAAGTCAGGCAGCATCTCCCCTTCCCCTCGCAGTCCCTCGCCCGAGCTTCTCACCATCCCTTTACTCAGCCTGCTTGCTCCTGTCTCCTGGTCCCTGTGTTGGCTGGTGGCCTGACCCATCTGCCATCTCTGCCATCCTCCCACTATGGTGGGAAAGCAAGGTGAAGCTAATGGAGAGGGTTGGAGGGGAGCAGAGAAACTCCTGAAACACCTGAGAGAGGCCAGGGTGCCCAACGCCGGGCACACGTGAGAGCAGGCATGTACTGCGGTAATGTAAGCCAGGCTCCCCAGCCTCCAGCTTGGTTCTCCGTTCGCACACAAGCCTAACAGTTGCTCTCCTGGGGAAACGGCGTGAGGGGAGTATTTCTGTAACAGCACACTGAGACGTTAACATGCCACCTGCATCGCCGCGAAGGCTGTGCCGGCGGGCCCTTCACACTGCTCAGGGTGCAAGCCTTGCCCGGGGTGCGAGGCTGAGGGTGCAGGGGGCCCCGCGCGGCCTTCCCCGCTGCTGGGCTCGTACTGCTGGGTTGAAACACTCTGGGAGGAGCCTGCCTCGCCATGCCTGCCCACCTGCTGCCCTTCAGCCCCTCTCTTGACCGAAGCTGCTGCTAATTTTAAGAGCTGTTTGCGCCACCTCCAAGAAAGTAAAAAAATCTGTAAGAATAAAGGTAACAAGAAGCAAGCCTTACGCCACAACGTTAGGGGCTAGGCAGGGCGTGAGGCTCACGAAAAGCCTTTGTTCCCCGCGGGGCTCAGCCTCGGGGGACAGCCGCCTGGCAAGCTTTGGTTTTGCCAAGTTTATGGCAAAAGAGGCGCAGGAGGCTTTCTGAGCTGGTGCTGGCGGTGGGGTTTCTCCCGCGGGTTTCCCCATCCCCTCCTCTCCCCACCGCGGCGTGGGCGGCCGCCCCGGCAGTGCCCGCGGGGGCAGCCGCCGTGTTTGCGTTTGTCCCGGCCGGTCACATGGAAACGGGTTTGCAGCGCCCCCGCCCCCGCCCGCCCTCCCGGGCTGCCCGGGCCGCTGAGCGGGCAGCGGCCAGCCGCCCCCAGACCAGCCCAGCCGCTCGTCCCCGGAGCGCAGCCCGTCCCGCCGCCTGACCCTCGCCCCGCCGTGCCCGGCCGGGCAGCCCTTTCCTCGGCGGGCGCAGCCGAGCTGTCAGTGCCCGCGGCGTGGCGTTGCTTCCCTGCCGGCCCGGTAAGGCGGGCGGGGGGGCGGCGAGGGGCCGCCGTGTGCCGCCTCGGCGGGGCATCCCCGCCCGCAGCCCGCGGCCGGGGTGGGGAGTGGGGGGCGGCGGCGCCCCGGGCAGTGCCTCGGGGCGGGGAGCGGGGCCGGGCGGGGGAGATGAGGATGAGGGAGGGGGCGAGGCCGGCTCTCACTCCTCTCCTCTCCTCTCCTCTTTTCCCTCCCTCTCGTTCCCCCCCGCCGCCGACCTTCGCCGCTGCCCCGCTGCGGGACCGCGTCCGGACCGGCCCGTCCCTTAAGAAGCGGCAAGCGGGGCCCGGTGATGGAAACCCTCGTGCGCCCCGGGGCCAGCAAGCCTCCCAGCGGGTAAGCCACCCGCCGCGACCCGGGACGGGCCGGCCGCCGCTCGCCTCCGCGGGCAGGAGCGGCTCCGGGCAGCGGCAGCAGCCGCGCTGGCCGGCGGGCCTCGGTGCCTTCCCTCCCGCCTTCCCTCTCTCGGGGCGGCGAGCCGCCGAGGTCGGAGCCGGCGCGCAGGTGTCGGCGCCCCGCCGTGCTGAGCGCAGCCCGCCACGGGGGCGCTGGGTGGCGGCGGGCGGGGGAGAGGGGGTCGGCCGGGGAGCAGGGCGGCGGGGGCCGGCAGGGTGAGCTGGGTGAGGAAAGGTCAGGAGGGGGAAACGGTGTCTGCCTCGCCTTTCCCCTTGGGGAGCGGTGCCCCGACCCTGCTGCCATCGCTGCCCCTCCGTCGGCAAGACCGGAGCGGTTGGAGAGCGGCGTCTGGTTTGGGGGTCTCTTTCGTGCAGCGGGTTGCTCGGGCTGGCCAGGCGCGCTCCGGCCCTGTGGGGCGGCAGGAGCCGACACTCGCAGCTCCTGTCCCGGGCCGCCGCGATTTGGAGCCGGGGCGCTGGGCGAGGAGGGAGCGGCCGCGGCCGGGGGAGCCGGGGCTGCCGCGGCTCTCGGGGCGGATCCGGCCGGCGGCCGGGTGCGGGGAAGCCCGCGGCCGCAGGCGTCGGTTCTCGCCTGTGTGCCCGTCTGCCTGGGCGCCAATAACGCGCAGCTGCCAAAAGCCTTTGAAAGGTTTATTGAGCCGTCCCAGCCGCGGGTCCCGCGGCCCTACCGCACAGCCGCGGCTGAGGAAGGGAGAGCGCTGCCGCTCTCGGATTAAAAATGCCAAAATCCGTCAGAGGCCGGTCGGTGAGCGCGGTGCCGGCCGGGCCCCGGGCAGCTGCCTGCGGCTGCCGGCCGCGGCTCCCGGTTCCCCCTGCCTTGTGGTGACCGGCACCGCGCTCGCCGTGGTAATGCTAAATAGCAATCAGCCCTAGTGTAAACCACGGGCGGGTTTGGGGTTTTTAAAGAGAGGAAACAAATACAGAATATGCCAAAAGTGAATTTATTAGTCTGTTAATTAAACAACGAGAGCAGCAACAAGATGAAGTCCGAAGTGATCTCTTTTGTCAGAGCAGAAGCTGGGCAAGTTTTAAGAGCTGTGCTGTCTGCTCGCTGCAATTTACTGCTCTACTTCACACTGCACGGACTGAAAAAGACTGCGATTGCTTCAGCAGCTTTTTTATTTTTAGTTCTAAGGTTTATGTCATAAATTAATTTTCAGATAAATAGAAGACAGCTTTAAAGTACATGCTAGTGGGCTACAGTAGTTTTGTTAGGTTTAATTTCCTGAGTTTCTGTGTTTGATGGGAAGCCTTGTAGTGCCTAACCAGAAAGTAGAACAGGGAGCGATGGGTGAAGAAAAGATGCCATTACTAGTGCTGTAGTAATGAAACCGTACATGTGCAATGTTTCTTTGGCTTGCAAAGTGTGACATAGCTTGCTGCTCTTTTTGTAAATAAAATGCCTTAATTCCTGTTAAAAATGAGCCTGTTTGATCGTGACCTTTTAGGCTAACCTTCTACGAAAAGCAGTAGGTATAATGTACCTCCCCTCTCTGTATTTAGCTGATGTAATAGCATAGCTGCTTTCTAAAATCCTGATGAAGAGGAGATCTAGGATGCCAATTTACACGTGTGCTTTGAAGAGTAACCAGCATTTCTCAGATGCAGTGCTGATTAAAAATTTGTCTTGATTGCTAGGTATCCAAAGATTCATTAAAGAGTTTGAATTTGAAATGACAAAGCGTGTCATTAGTGCATCTCGGAGATGAGCGCTGGAGTCTGAGGGCATTTCTGAACAAACCTCCTGAATCCTACGTAGCCAGTTTCATCTGTGTAAAGCTGTCCGCAGCCAGACTGGGATATTTCGGTATATGAACCGAAATTACACTAACTGCATTAACTTCAGTCGGATCGCTCCTGACATAGCTCAAGGAGGCGAATCCAGTCGTAAGGTGAAGATGCGCTTGTGATACTGTACAGCAAAGTGTGTGGGTGCTAATCCGCTCCTGCGGAAGCTGATGGCAACGCTGTCGCGCGCACCGACGGGGACTGCCTGTCTGTTTTATCTGAGCTGATTTCAGCTTTGAAATACTGCTTGTTGCCTTTTCTTGCAAGTCAGAGGTTCCCAGCCTGGATGTGCCCATGCTGTCAGCAGTGGGTTTCACTGAGCGGTGCGTAATTCCCTGAGTTGCTAACATCYGTACTGGCAACCGGTGGAAGTTTGGTCCCTAATCGGGTTTTATTCGTGCAATGAGGAAATCCGCTAGGGCCAGGGAAAGAGGGCAGCTTCCTCTGTCCTCGCTGGTTCCCATATGAATCCAGACGTGAGCTGCATCTGTGGAGCGTGCCCGGGGGATGCTGGCTTTTAAGGCCACTGTGGCAGAAATACCTTCCTTTCATGGCAGAAGAAATGCTATGCACGTTTCCAGCTTATTGCTTGGGTTGGCTTGCAGTTATGAAAGGGAGGTTAAAATGACAGCAACTTCACAATTTTTAACAAAATTTAGGCAGAGCTGTTTTGTCACTATGTAAATCATTAACAGCAACGTTACAAATTTCCCGTATTAAACAGCGAGCAAATTTCRTGTATCATTTGGTACGGGGTAGAGCAGCTCTGCTTTGTGCTTTACACAGATAAATTGACTACCTGTGTGTCATGGCACAGCTGCTTGAGAATTGCACATTTAAAAGCAGGATACTGTTATGTTTCTTTTTGTTGTTTTAAATGGCAAAGGAAAAATGCAGTTTGTGCTGGTATTGCATGGTTTTTCCCATTTCTTGGTTTCAAAAATAATTGTAGACTTCAGTACCAAGAATTTTATTATTACTAATTGCTAGGCATGAATTTTGTAAAGCTTTATCAAGTCCATAATGTTTTATTCAATTAACATTTATTTTAGCTTATGAAGGTGAATTTAAGACAATCAGTAGCAGCAGCAGAAATTAGGATTTATTCTTCTGTGATCATGCAACAGGTGCTAGAAGAGAGAAATACACTTGTTTAAAACTTACTGCTTTGGTGTCTGCATCTGCCCTTACTTCATTAGGGAGAACAGAGATAGGCCTCTCTGGGTGTCTTGATTGGTGATTTTTTTGACCATAATGTGGCATAATTGACCCATGTTGGTCACAAGCGGCATAGAGGGCTCAAGCCTAAAATGAGGACTTACAGGATCAATTCTGTTCTGCTCCATTAGGAGCCTTGCAAAGTGCAGAGCATCTTCCCCTGTCACTGAAAGCATCTCCGTCTCCCATGGAAACCAGTGGTTCGTGGGTCCTTCTCCATGCCTTTACGTCTGAGCACAGAAAAGCTTCCTCTGGAGTCTTCCCCAAATGTGGGGAAAGCCTCTGTTAAACAAGATGTATGAGTGCTTTCTTTAAGTAGGACCTTTATTTTCTGTGCTTCAGCTTCCTTCCCTATCTCACAGGGCCTTACAGTACTAACAAATACAGGCGCACACTAGCACACCTACTTTGGAGGGACCGATCTGCTGGATTGAAGTCAGCAGAAGGAAGTCAGACAAAGGCTGTGAAACATCAGTAACGCTTACATGCAGAACCTGGAAAAGCAAAACCCCAGGTACGGAGCAAGTTGCGCATCTCAACTTGTTGAAGCCTTTTCCTATTACTTTATGCGTACTCCGCATAGTTAAGCGGGTTACTTTGTGAAACCGCACATCCAGCTTTAAAAAAAAAAAAAAAGAAAAGTTGTTATTATGCTTATGTTTAGCATATTATTTGTAAACCTTGTCTCGAAAAGCCTGGAGGGAACTATTGTCCCCAGAACATGTATGTGAAAGTCTGCGTAACGCTGCTTACACYGTACTCTCTCTCACCTTCAGATGTTACGAGATTGAGGGTATACAGAAAAAGCAACGTAAGTAATCTGTAAATCAAAATTGGAAAACTGGGCAATTTGTRTATGTTTCCTCTGCTTTGTATTTATTTGAGATTTTGGTGTAACGTGCAGTGTACTGGATGGCAAAGGATGGTGACTGCAATTAGAAACGTGGAGTAGCAGTGTGGTACCTGCTTTGCAGGTTGCTGCCTTGGCCAGTTGCAAGACTGACACTTGTGCTTTTGGCATTATCCTTCATGTTGTGTCCCTGTTTGTACGTGCACCGCTCCCGCAGAATTCAGGCGGTGCTTCTTATATGCACACCTGAGACAAGGAATTTCTCTGTAATGTATTTTTCTAGCACTGCAGGCAGCATTAGCCCTATCATCCTCTCACAAGTAGTTTGGGTCCAAAGTATTTCTTTTTGTGTCAGTGGAGATAATCACATTAAATAAAACTCAGGTAACGGTGACAGAAGAATTGTGCTTCCTATTGCATAAAATGAAACAAGGCAATTTTTACTGTGTTTTGCACCTCTATATGAATGTAACTGTTGACTTGATATACTGGAAGACATCTGTGTTTTCAGTCATGACTGATATCTCAGGATTGCTGAAGATAAGCAAGCTAATTGTAAGAATAAGCTAAATGGTGAGATAAACGCAATGCAATCCAGTCCTGACATCTGTTCTTTCTGAATTCCAGTTTCCCACTTCTCCTATCTTACTTTTCCCCCCCCTTTTTTTTTTCCTTTT
This sequence comes from Phoebastria nigripes, assembly GCA_035582835.1. NCBI lineage: Eukaryota > Metazoa > Chordata > Aves > Procellariiformes > Diomedeidae > Phoebastria > Phoebastria nigripes. Next base: position 390,505 of record JAYKAV010003075.1, on the reverse strand, counting down.
TCCTTTCTTTCAGAAATCTGTTAGTCTCGTACCAGAGTAGAGGATGAAATAGATGGCTTCTTAAAGTCTCTTCCATTTCTGGGCTGTCTAGAATATTCGGGATTTGTTTTCACTCTCCCAGTCTCCCAATTGTCTCTCATTATTTTCTTTCCCATGGATATCTTTTCTATTTTTTCATCTTGCTCTTCTATGCTGCTCCTGCCACTGTGAGATGAAATTGAACCTTCTCTTTCCTACTGTCGCCCGTCTCGTTTGTTCTTCGTGTCTTTCCCTTGTAATTCCAGCTTCATTTTTCTGCAGGTTTTGGTCCTGTAAGTTTACATCTTGGTGAAATTGCTTGTCTTTATGAAAGCACTTTACTGCTCAGCAGGAGGTAGCACTACATTTTGATGGGACAGATTTTACTTGCCACCCCATCTGGGCAAGCTGCACCAATTACAGTGAATTTCGAGGATGCTGCACTAGATGAAGTTGGGGAAAGCGGGGATTAGCTACAATTCAGAGCACTCAGACAGGTGTGGTTTTAGATGATGCTGACCATTAAGGAAAGCAGCTTCTTAAATATTTATTTTGAGGTCAGTTCAGTAAATGCATGGCTGTTTTGTGCATAGTTAATCTTGCTAGACAAGTGGTATATTGCTTTTTGCTGAGTAATTCAGATCACAATACAACCATGATTATGGCCAGAATGAAGGGATTTTTTTTGCCTTCAAAGGAACGAGAGTATTCTTGTATATGTGTATGTATTCTTAAACATCTATGGGGTAACAAATATTTGTGAAGACTCCTGTTGTCACAGACTTGAATTATCTTACAAGCATTTATGAAGGCTTCCTAACAATATTCTTCTGGGTTAAAGAAATACACGTAGGAGACTCCATTTTATTTATATAGGCAAAAGTGTGAACACATTTGCATGACCTGCTCCGAAAGCAGCCAGGAGGCCTGTGGCAGAGTTAGGGAAGTACCTCACGGCTCCTGAATCGCAATTTGGTGCCTTAACAAGTATTCCCCTGTGTCTGGCCTTTAGCTACTCTGTTAGCATCAGCAAACACTTCATTTTCTGGCAGCGACTGTGTTCTGTATTCTGCAGCTTTTTGTGTTGCTCTGGCATTGTGATTTCCATGAAAATTGACAGCTTTCACACTTTAATGCTTCTTCTAAGAGATTGAGGGGTCTTCAGAAATTTGTTTTTCTGTAACGGCTTAAGCCAGCTCCTGCATTAGAATTTGGGAATGGGAAAAGACTTAAAATCTGTGTTTTCAGCTGAAATTGTGATTTAAGGATCTTTTAAAAGTAGGCGCATTTCCACCTAATGGAAATTACAACCCTTATTAACATATTAATCCTCTTTATGTATAGAGTGTTTCCAGAGCTGTTAGTTGCCCAGTAAGCCAGGCTGCTTATCATTAAATAAGTGATGCTGGGAATAGTATATTGTTGTCATAGCTTCAGCATGAGAGTGTCAGCGATGAGCCAGGGACTTAACCCGTGCCAAGGAGTGAGTCACAAAGATTGCGTGGCAGGGCTGCGCTGCGATGGCGCTGACACACGGCATCTCATACCCACTTTTAGTCCCCATGCACCAGAAACGTTGTCTTTTCAGCTTCATTATTCCCCCAGCTAATGAGCTGCCTAAGATGCTGTGCATTTGTGCAGAGCAGTCGTCATAATCAGAGAAGTGGGAAAAAAAACGGATCGAGAATGGTTTTTCTGTTTTATGTTCTTTTGTTCTCACTATAGCTTCCAGATTGAGAGTGACTACAGGATAAAAAAATTTACTTCTTACTGCTGACCCTGTAAATTCAACCTGATATTTGTGTGCTAAGCTGTGCTTTATGTGTTCCCTTGCGATGTGTTGTATGGAAGAGAGTTGGCAGTCTCCTCTGTTTTAGTGATGAAATGTGAGTTATAAAGCTTTCTCTGGTAGTCAAAAAATGATACAACACCGGCWTTTTTTTTTTTTTTTTTTTTTTTTAAGGTGGTGAGCATCATTAAAGCAGGTAGGAAAGGTACAAATGAAGTGAGAATTTGGTGTAGGCTGGGCCCGAGGTACTTGCAGAGGTGCAGCTGGCAGACTGCGTTTTCGGGTTCAGTTCTGCGTTCTCTAGTGTCTTATTTTTACTAAAGGAGATTGACCTCTGCATAAGTTAAAAGGTGTTTTGTGAGTTGCTCTGCCTCTCTCTCTCTCTGTGTTRCTGTGGCATATGCAAAGAGGAATGGCTCAGGAAGGTGGGATGGAGAGTCCATCACGTAAGTAATCAGCAGCCAGGTAATTAGGGAACTTGCTTACAGAAAACCCACATTCAAGGACCTGCTTGGCACAGGAAGGGCTGAGGATTAAACCTGTGGTAGTTTTTACTACACCAAATTGCCAGGACCACCCGGCAGCCTGGAGTCCTCCCTTTTATTCAAGCAAGAAGCCAAATAAACACAAGCCTCACTGTTCCTGAAGCTGTTGTGTTGCAGTCGATGTTTCCATAGCAAGCTCTAGCAATGACCCAAAGGCTAGAAGAAATTACGGTCTTTCTGAGCCATGCTGGTTTTGTGGTGCTAACAGTGAAAACTTCCTTTACTCAATAAAATAAACAGATAAGACGCAAAGTCATACTACTGGCATGGAGCTTGAAGAAGAAAGTTACATTTTATGTTATCAGTGTTCTAAATATAGCCGTATTGTAAGGTTCAGCAGCAAGTACCAATCCAGAAGTACTTAATTAGGTAAGTGCTACTTTATGTTTTCAGCAAGGGTGACTAACAAGCAGTACGATTCTCTGTTTGCCATACCTGTTTTCCTTCACTGTGTGTTGGGTTTTATTTATATTAATGCATGCTGGTCCGATCGACTGTTGCTGATGTTTTATTGTGAAGTTGAGCCACAAGGGTAGAGCTCTGTTGTTTTTTGGTAATCGAGGGTTAATGACTTTTTTTTTCTTCTTTTTTGAAGGCCACACAAATACATAGAGATTTAAAACAGGTAACCTTGATGGTTGATGAGTTGCTTTCTGAATTTTCAAACGTTGTTTTAATAAACATATGTGCTACTATTCGTAGTAAGATGATATAAAACCTCTTTATGTTACTGCTTGTTTGTTAATAATTTTTCGATGGTTTAGTTAGACTAGAGAACAACAAAATTCAAGGGCCTGAGTACGAATGCACCATTGATGATCAGTTGCYGCCGTCTCCCAGGTCTGATGGTCGTTCCTGTTAGTCTGCTGGTGCCCTTCCCTCTGAAAAGGCCCTTTGTTTTTTGGGGGTGAGACTGCTGGACTTCCCCTTGGTACTTGTGTTACGTGGTGTCAGGAGATGGTGTGATGGTGACGTGAGGAGGCGTCTGTCCTCCGAGGCTGCACGAAGGTCCTCGTGTTGCGGTGTATGTAAGATCCACCAGATGCCAAATCACCTCGGTCAAAGCCAACTTCTCCAGGGACACCGGAGGAAAGCTGCAAAGAGCTCTGTTTTAGATTATCTAGATGACTTTTGTTTTAAAAGATCTTCTCCTCCTTCCCGCCCCATGCATCCCACAGTGGGCATTCTCCCATGCTCACCCCTGAGGTCTGCTGGGAGCCATGGCGGAGGCTTTCTAATGTAACAGAAAATAAAGTAGTAAATTCTGTTCAAGACCCTTAAAATACTAATATTACATTTACATACAATATTACTTAAAATATTAATACTCTTGTGTAGAGTTATTTTGGGGTGTAATAAGCATTTTTTTTTCCCCTGCTTTAGCAGGTTCCAAAAAAATAATAAAAGCTCCAAGTTATTTTATAATAAAACATATTATTTCATTTTTGTTCTTACTTCTGTGCTTAGATGGCTTTTCTTTCTGCATTTTTCTTTTTTGTTTGAGGTGGGTATCTTGCATATGCAGCAAAAATAACCACCTAGGCAAATACATCAAGGATGGCGTGTCTGATCTTACTGTGCACAGGACATGTATTTTCCCTTCTGGTTTTGTCTGAGTGTGCCACGAGGGGAGTCTCCAAAATCAATAAATAGTTTCAGCCAAACTGGAAGAAAAAACTGTTTTCTGTGCTTTTCTTTGATCTCTTCTCCTGTTGCAGTGCTTTATTTCTTAACGGCACAGCAGTGGTTCTGGGTGTTGATGAGGGAGTATCTTGGTGCGACTCCAGATTCCTTCTTTTTTTTTTTTTTTTTTTTTTTTTCCCCCTGAGTAACTTCTCATGGTACTTGGTACCAAGCCTACACTTTCATGGATGCCAAATAAATTATTCCCGGGTTCCCTGGGGGTACCCCTCATGTTTCAGTGTCAGCACAGCTTTCTCTGCTCTAACCGGGCTCCTGGTGTTGCTCGCCGTCACTGCTGACGAATGCTCTGATCAGTCCCTGCTAGGACAGGGCTTTCTCCCTGGGAAGGAGACCGGCTTTTGGCTTCTGCTGTGATTAAAATCTCGGTACTGTGACACCTTCAGGAGCTCCTAAGACTGACTCTACCAATTCATTAAATACAGCTACAAATAGGTCAGATCATGTTGCTAAACTGCCAGTGTTGTAATTAACACAATTATTTATTTTGCTTGCTTTTAATTACCTCTGTTTTTCTGCCTGTGCTGAACTGGAGAGTCACTTGGTCATCTCGTAGCAACACAGAGCAGCAGCGTCGCACGCTAAAGTAATGTTACGATGTCAGATGTGCATAACCTTGTGCTTTCCGAGACACGCAGTCTTTTTACTGTCTTGTTTTATGGCTCCTTAAGGTCTGTTGTGCAGCTTCATTCCCTGGGTAGTGCCTTGTCCAGAGGGAGACAAACTGGGACCAGTTTCTGTCCTCAGTGAGTCCCGAACCCTCCCTGTACCCAGGGAAGCTGCGGATCCTCCCACCCTGGGCTGTGTCTCACAGTGGACTTGCCTGAGGTCAGCCTGGCACGGGGATGCTGGGGAGAAACCAGAGAGTGCCAGGACATCATCCTCGAGCTCCATCAGGGCTTTTATAAACCAGGAGATATTTTTGCTCCCATTTTGCGCTTACATTAGTAAGTCGAGGATTGCTATCTTCAGATCAAGTTTGTTATTCCTGAATATAAGGTGTTAATGCAAAATTACTTTCTTCTTATCAAACCTAACTTTTCTGTTGTGAGGCAAGCGCAGATGTATCCGTGTGTGATGGATAGAGAGTCCAGGATCAAACTTAAAAATAGAAAGAAAAAAAGACAATAGCTATGCCTCACCTTTTATGTGGGTAATTACAGAACAGTATTTTATCTTAAATTTAGAGAATTGTGAATTTTACAAATTACTGTGTATTTAGGAGGAGGATAAAAAGTTATACTGCAGTTTTAAGTAATAAATTTAGTTGGCATATTATGTCCCTTCATTTCAAGTCTTGTAGATTGTACCACCTTCGTAAAACTATCTGGAAAAAGACTATCCAAGCACAGTCCTAGAACTATACGGTGATGATTAAACCATTTCATGACAAAAGTAAAGTTGCTTTTCTTTTTAACTTTTAAGCAAATACAGTTAATTAAATCCTCCTTCCACCTCTTGTATGGATTTGTAAGAAACAAGAGAATATCTTCCTGAAAGAGCAGTTAGTTATTCTGCAACTAGTATTTACCCAACTATGCTACAGGTATCGGGAAAAATTAAATCTTCTAAGGAAAACTGATTATACTTTTGGTGAAGAATTCTTCTTTCTGAAGAAGACAAATTGTGAATTTTGGAAATAATTGAATATCAGTGGATGAAAACTGTTACTTTATTTCTTTTCTTTTAGTAGTTCTATTTTGCAGTTAATAAACAGTGTCTCAGTGGGTTTTGATCCTTGATGTCAGGATCAAAATAGAGGGTCTTCCCCCCCCTCACCCCAGCTATATTGTTTCTTTCCATTTTTTGAAAGGTTTTTTCTTCCAGCCTCATATAAGGCAAAACAGGGACTTTGTTTTTTCTTAGAAGCATCCTTTTTTTTTCCTTTAATTCCACCCCACCCCACCCCCCCCAAGGCTGTTAGCCTAGTATTGTACAAAATGACTGGCAGGGGCCGGGCAGATTCAGAGTCAATCTGTTCCCATGGTTTATTGGCCTCTTTTGGGACAGAGAGTCTGCTTGCACTTGCCAGAGAACGAAGTGCAGCAAAAGCAGTGGTTACTTGTTTAATGCAATATTGGAAATGGGGCTTTGGTCAGCTGCTCTGAAGCAGCTTGAATTTGTAAGACCCGTTTAGCATGGAGGAGAGAGGGGCATAGCTATGTTCCCGTTGCCTTAATGTGCAGCTTTAGAGCTGAAGGGCCTGTGGAGTTCGGTTGTGCTCTCCTTCACTTGCCAGGCTGAGGTGTGCAACTCCCAAGCAGCTCTGCTGAAATCTCTGGGTCTGCTCCTGCATCGAACAGGTGGGAGAGGGACCGGCGTGGGCTTTGCTTGGGCAGATTGGTGAAATACTTGTGGGTGCACACTGCTCTTGTCTCTTTACTGGAGTTCTGGTTTATATTTTATGTTGAAGTAACAAAAATTAGGTATCGCATTCTAAAGGGGGGGCGAGTTTGTGTGTGTAGGTGAAGATAGGTGAGTTCAGTGCCTACATTCCCCTATATTCTCCACCTGTGGTTGCTTTATTTACATGGTGGTAAACTTCAAAGTGCCATCTTTCCACTAGTATTTTACAGCTAAAGACCTCTTGGACACTAACAAGATATTGTTCATACTGGTTAAGGATAAGGAGGTCACTTGTTTCTGTTTTCACTTGTTCTTTCTGCAAGACCAGATAGTGCTAAYATTTTTTTTGAAAAGCCCACAACTTGTCATGCCATTACGCCAGCCTTATTTAAGAATACTGCTCATCTATATAATTGTTTATTGTTTATTATTGTGTATTCTCAAATTAGCCATAGTTATTTTGGATTCAAGTGGTTAAATACCATACTTTCTTCTATTAAAAATGAGATCCAGGTCTACTGGAAAATATTTTACGAATACAAAACTGCCTGAAGTATAAAACCTGTTTATACAGATACCGTGGGTTTCTTGCCATGAAAAGCACCGTAAATTCCCCGTGCTGCTTCATTTTCATAAGGAGTTACTTGGAAAAAAATACTGCTTGCGGTGCATTGCCAATTATTTATATACTAATTTGCTACCTGAGAATAATTTCAGATTTTTAAATTCAATTTGGTACTGAAGTGATGGCAGGGGAATAAGGTCTTAAACTGCTTCATATTTTACAGTTTAGCTTAAATTTCCCTGGAAAGAAACTGGCAGCGCTGAATTNGGGGGGGGGGGGGGGAGAATTCACCTTTTAAAAGAAGTGGTGTATGTACGAACAGTTTTCAGTCATTATTTTTTAATGCAAATTCCCACTTACCTGTATTGTTGCAGGACAAACAACTTTGTGCTGTATATAAAATATTAAGCGGTCTTCACGTAAGTAGTCTCTGTGTGCAGAGCTTAGGTACCAAATTTGAATCAGAGGCTGCGTACAGTGACAGGGGGCAGAGCTCTGTTCTGCCATCGTTAGAGAGGACGTGCACGTCAGCCTCTGGTACAGCTCAGCCCTTCAAGTGAATGACCCAAATAGTTGAAAAGGGGAAATATATTCTCTTTCTTCTCTTTTATAGGTTAGCTTTTGTACTTCAGCCTTTTGATTAATGTCAGAGAAATAATCTAGCCTATGCTGTTTCTTTTTTTCCCGAGCAGATGGTAATGAACGTGTCACTAGCGTGGAGACTGAATTTTCCTTCCTGGCTCGGCCAGGAAGAGGTGGGCAGAGTTACTTGGGAAAACATAATGTGGAAGCTCAGATTGCAAAGAAACCCCTCATGCCCTGTTTAGCACCTGGCTATACCTGTGCAACAGTATTCAAATACTTATAAATCTTTCATAAGCATGTTTATTTGAAGACAAAACCCCAAATCAGCAACAGGGGTTTTCCTGCATTAAATTGCTTTCACCAAGCATTATTTAAGGTTAAAACCTTAAAACTCCCTAGAGAGACTTTTCTCAATTTTCTATGCAGCTTTTTCCTTTTACTGACTATACCGTCACCGTGTATAGAAAGAAAAACAGTTAAGTTCAGTGGTATTCAATTTTACTACAGTGATGCAGTTAAGAGAGTAAAAATAATATTGTCTTATCTTCCAGCAACCAGATGAACATTCTTACAAAACTCAGAGAACTGAATGAATTGGAGACTTCATGTTTCTTTTGTGCCTTCTAAAGTGCCTGAGATTTGTTCCATAGTGCTTATCACAGAAAATATCTCAATTCTTCAAAATTAAATTAGGTAGGCATAGAGAGGTCCACACAGGAGCTGTTTTGGAGACTGCTTTGTGTGATGTTGGTGGGCAGTACCTGTGTAACTGCTTGGGAGCGGTGCGAGGGAGGCTTAGGGTATAGATGCTTCATGCACAGCTTTATTTCCTTGCATACAGGTAGTCTCAGCAGCAAGCCTTTGTACCGATGGGTAGCACAAGGGAGAATGCGTGCGTGGCACTGATCTGTTTTACTGCTCGTAGACAGAAATAGATTTTTCTTTGATCCTACTGGTTTGGTCAGCGCTCTCGGCACTGAAAAGCAAATGTGTGACTATTTTAGGACTCTTTGAAAATTGCAGCCTACCTCTGAATTAATGTGTTCGTATTTCACACCGAGTTGCAGATGGAAGATTAAAAGCTGTGCTCTGGGCAACGTGTGTTGAGTAATATTGGAAATAAATGCTACCATATGGGACCTTGCTTCTGGAGCCAGCATGTCCACTGTGTCATACAGCTGTGCTGTTCCTTCCAGAATTGTTCTGAAATCTGTTTACATCGAGCAAATGTTGAAGTCATGGATGGATTTATGAGGATAATGATCTGACAGACCATGCAAGCTTATAGATTATAAAGTTTTCTGTACGGAGGGAAACGTGTTCCCCGATGAGACTCCCTTTATTTAGGGAGGTGGTGCTGTGAGTTGAAACAAAATTTGGGAGGTGGCTTGTGTTCCTCAAAATGCATGTGGAAGATGAGGACTGAGGGATATCCATTTTTATTGCTGCACAGTAGGTTGCAGCCATGTTGACATCTGATGCAGACTCAGAATTGCCTGAAATTCTGTATTGGCTTGTATCGCTCGGTGCTTATGAGACACGGTCAGTGTGTTTCTGTGGTTTGGCAATGGTGCCTGCAGATTTCACAAGTGGTGGAGTTTGGGTCTTCATGGTTTTATTAAAATTGTCTGAAAGTGCGTGTTCATCCCTGGGAGCTCAGAGTAAATAGAGCTCACTTGGAGAAAACACTTGGAAAAAATGAAACTGTCCCTTGATAGTGAAGTTTATTCCTCCTGGCCTTTTTTTTAATTCTCTCTTGCAAGTTTCTAATTTTGTGGCATGACAGAAGAGGGGATTCGCGTACTTGAATTTGTATCTGGAGTAAAGTTATTGCTGCTCGGGGGCTGCATTATAAAAGCATTGGAAGGGGCTCCCTCTGCCATGGCTTGCTGTCTGACGGCCACGCTCTGCTCGGTCTCATGCTCTTTGGTCCTTCCAGGTCCCGTCCACAAACCCATAGCTCTTAGCAGAGCTGTGACTCCCCAGGCAGGCTTCAGCAATGCTTTGATGCCTCTAATGGTGTCCTTACTGCTGACATTGGCCCAGAAAGTCCCGAACCCAGCAGACCCAAGGAGTGCGTGTAAAGACACAGCTGGGCATCTGATAAAGGAAAGGTTTAGAAATGCACAGCTATGTAAATCGCTTTCCTCGAGCCGCTTGTCTATTTTTTCCCTGACATCTTTCAGTTCTCTCTGCTGTCTTCTCTTACCGGGGGTTGCTGTGCTGCAGGAAGAAAAAGGGGGGAAATGTGTTCACAAAAGTTTTAACAAGTTAACTTGTCTAGGTATAGTAATAATCATAAAGTTTTATATTATTACATGTAAATTTTACAACCAACGTGTTAGAAGAAACACTTAAAAACCTTAGATTTAGGCTTATAGGTAGGATTTAGGTAAGAACAGAATTACTTTTTTCTTCTTGCTTTGTCTGATTCCAGCTCTTTTCAAGCTTAGACAATATGAGTGTATTCTGATACACACCTTTGTAATTACATAAAACTGATAACAAGCCATATGACCTCTGGTTACAGATCTAAATATTGGCATGAATTCATTTATTATGTCTGAGTATGTCTCTGTGCTTAAATCAGTCTGTAATTCATAATGCACCATCTTTATTAGTTTGCATAAAGAAATTTATTCTAATAGAACAGTATTTCAATGAACACTTAAATGAGAGAACTGAGTAGGTGATAATGCACTTATTTTTTTTACAGTGAAAAATGTTTTCCTTTTTAAATAGCATTTAATACTTCATTGCATTAAATTATTTTTGTCACAGTGGCTCAATTTGTATGCACGTATTCAGTAAATGGAGTTACATTGGTTTAGTACTTCAGTGCATTAAATTTTTTTTCACCCTGTCTCAAAACTTATTAATAATCAAAACAAGTGAATGTTGTGTAACTTTATGATACCATTATATAAGTCATGAAGTTCAGTCTTAGTAATGAAATTAAATGTAATATATAGAGAGCAGGGACCTTTTCATCTACAAAACTGACTTAGTCTTGAGTGAAAGTTCAGAAGTTTTCTTTACTGGTGGCAGTTTCATTTTCCAGCAAAGCTGGAAGTAATGTTTTAATGTCTGAATCCAGTTCTAAAAAAATTGTACTTGTGAAAATATGAGATTTTTCACTTTATACAGCAAAAATACATGGCATAACTTGCATGTTTTGGTTTCATAGTGAAGAAACGCTAGTTTAAATAAACTGCAGCAAGTTGCCTTTTAGAGAAAGGGGAGGGGAAAAAATGGTATTTTTTTTCCCTCCCTAGATTAAGTTGTAATATACAAAGCTTTTTTTCCTCCTTCAAATCTTTCTTGAAATGACCAAATCAAAAAGACTTTTGTGAAGCCTGCTTTTGATTAACTTGATTGAGTTTTATTTACCTGCTTAATCTGAACCGTGCCTCCTCCTTATCGTGTAAAGTTGCTTACTGTTGCTAAATATACCAGTGTATTTTAAAGAAGCAAAGCCGTGGGTGAGTACGACCCATTCAGAGCGGGGTTGTGGGGTAGGGAGGGACCTGCTGGTAACCCGAGAACAAAAGCAGATGCTAAATTAGCAGCTGGATCATTAGTAACGAGTCCACAAATGTCTGCTGGGAAATTATCTTCTTTGGACGCATGTAGCGTGGGTGTGTGGGTTATTCAGAGTTTCTAGCATCTAGTTGCTCTTTACTCATGACTCAAAGGAAAGCCATGGAGCCGTGAGGATTTTTATTTGTGGAGTGACTGGCAACTTGTTTTCATTGAAGGTACAGTATGCATTCATAAATTGTTATTATTGTGTGGCATTTTTTATTAAGGCATGAAATTGGTAAATGACTGCAAGTGCAAGGAGATTGCTGGCAGTATTTTAGTTACAGAGTTAAGTAAAAAACACTAAAAGACCTGTGGAAAAGCAAATAACATTATAAGGGCACCATTAATAATCCCAGGGTTGTGTTCTGTTTTCACCTTTAACATTAATAGGTATCGACCGTTGACTGCAGTCAGAAATAGATCAGATCGTGAGTGGATGAGACCCTAAATCGTGACTGAATAATGATGACTAATAAGTGATGTATGTTAAGTGGTAGCCAAGCAGGAGAATCCAAATAAATAAACATCAGCAGGAAAAAAAATAAGTGAGAGCACTGTCAGGAAAGTGCTATTTATTTGGGAGAAAAAACTTTAATTTGTCTCAGTCTCTTGCTAATACATGGTTGAAATCTATCCAAATGTTTAGTATAGCTCGCTGGAGTCTGCTCTTTCATGCCCCCAACTACAGCACGCCTTTGCCCACAGCAATGCTATGGACTCAGCTATGACAAGGAGTATCTGTCTTGCTTTGCTTTATGTTGAAAACCGATATATTTCTGTATTCCTTTTGCCACTGATTATGTAAGTGTGTGCATCTACAAGTCACCATTTCCCCACATTGAAGAACATTTTTTTTTTAAGCTTATCAATGTGGTGAAAATGATTCAACTTCATAATATAAACAGGTACAAAAATGATGCAGATAGAAAAATGATACCTGTGTACCATGGCCATAGTGTACACCAAAAGCTTTTGTGATTTCTTTGTTCATCAGGGAAAAAAGCTTTCTTGTGGAGAGGAAAAAAGCCTTCTAGCTGACTAGCGTGACTATACCAGTGAAAGCCTTGTCGTCGCAGGATTATACTCAACAAAGTGAGATTGTGATGTTCTGAGACAGTGGCTGTGATTTAAAAACAAACAAAAAAAACCAACCCAAAACCAAAACAAAAAACCCCCCAAGTGAACCCTCTCCAAACTCGTGTCTGGACACCCACACAGCAGTGATTTAACGTATGAAGGTGCTGTATCCTGTTCAGCTATCCTCCTCCGATATTTCCACTCCAGTGTCAGGAGCTGACTCAGGCAGAAGTTAAGGCTTTGGGGCTGGCAGTGAGGTTTTCGGTTAAGATGTCAGGAAAGGCTCCGCAGGTTGTAAAGATGATTCTGACAGGAGCCCTCTTCTAGACGCCAATCTCTCGGCTATTTCGGAGAGGGATGCACAAACTGGATCTTTCCTATGCTGGAGAGGATGAAGAAGAAACTTTCAAACAACTGTTTTCATTTGAGAATCCTTTTCTGCTAAACAACCCGGCAACTAGACTAGATCTTCCCTCCTTTTCCCTGAAGAATTAAGCATCTGTGTGAAAGAGAGGGAACGAGTTGAAGTCAGTGGGTTTCTGTGGGAGTACAGAAGCCGAAGGGAAAAAAAAAAAGCAGAACCAGTTTTGGATTGTGTAGTGGCTATTTATATTAGCCTAAATGTGGAAAAATGTTGAGTTCGTGTAACTTGTCAGAAAAAGGCGGAGATACTGCTTGTTTTTTGTGTGTGTATGTGTATACACACATAACATTATCAAGTTTTAATTAACATGTTAGTATCTGTGGTAGAATAGTGCGTATGTGTGAAGACCATATAGTGTTACTCAGTTCCAAGTACATGCATGGGGGTGGTTTTATTTTGGGAAGGGAAAAAAAAAAATACTCTCTGGTAGCTTTTTTACAGGGAAATTGAGGAGTGTGATTCTTTAGTTGCCTTTTGGCAAGGAATTGCTTTTCCATCTTTGTACACATTACTGTAATTTAGCATTAATGGAAAAACAGAGTAGCTTGGTGTAAATCCTCCAGACAATACACCCCATTCTAGTGGGGATTCAAAATCTGCTGCATAGCTGATGTGCTGGATGAGACTGCTGTCTGTTGTGAAGCAGGTGGGATGGAGAAGGGAGAGAGTTAGGCAGTTCTTTGTGATCACCAGGCCAAGAGCAGCTACAAGTTTGGTGTTTGGGATYTGTGGGGGTTTTTTTGGTGGTTGGTTTTTTTGTTTGTTTGTTTGTTTTTTTTAATGTAATGTAATAATTTTTTAAAAGAAATGAGTCTCTCCCCCATACAACAGTTTACCATGAGCCTTTGTCACTAGCAAAGAAGTGCTAGGACACTAATGCTCGGAGAGTGGTCAGGCTGTTTCTGTGTACAGTTGTACAGGTTAGCCAGTTTGCTCTGTATACTTTCATCTTGCGGTATTTTTCTAAATGGCAGTTCCATGCAGTTTTCTTATATATACGCTTCCATGCTTTAAGCCAAAACAAAAATTAGCCTTTGCATTACTGTCTGTAAAATCATGCAGTTATTCAAATACTCATTGCTGCATTGCTTTGTATCTGCTATCTTGTATCTGGCATGGTAGTTTTGAAGCTTTGGGTAGTGTCTGTTTTTTTTCATTTCCAGTGTTTAATGTCAGGTCTAAATATGAGAATGCACTGCGTGGTCTCCGCGTGTGAGACTCTGTATTACAGAATTTCACTTGATTCTGCTTGCTTTCCTGAAGGCAGCACATCTCCAATGTACCTTAACACTTTTTGAATAATTATATGTTCTTCATAAACAGGACTAGATATGCAGGACCAGAGACTTCCGATTTGGCCAAATTCTCCTCAACTTGCTTGTACCAGTGTGCATCATTTTCTAGCGCTTCCTAATTTCATGTATGATGTGTGATAACAACATCATGAATGACCTGTAAAGCTCCAGATCACCCCCATGTAATTTTGCGGCAGAGTGCTGTCTGTTGCATGTATAGGGAAGAAACCAACCATAAACTTCACTCTCTGCTCATTTATATCAGTGTAAATCAGGAGTATTTCAGTCTAAATTGGTGATTTGAGAGACAGTAGTCACTGTTTTTTAAGTGATGTGAATCTTTAAAACAGCATTTTAATATAAATTATATAGTTATTTAAAAAAGCACTATTAATGYGGAGAAAATGTTTATAATTTATCATAATTAAACACCTCTGGGGATTGTGGGAGCTAGCCTGGAAGGTCTGGCTCTTCAGTCTGAGGCTTCAACCCTGAGCTTGGGTTGCGTACAAGAGCCAGGGAGGTCAGTTAAGGARTCTGCAGAACAGACCTTTTAAGATCACGTAGGCATGAGCTTAAACAGCACTTGGGATTAAACTGTTTACCCAGGTGTATGCATCCATATTCTGTCAAATTTTATATCCTTTGAAATTGTGGTTAAAACAGACTCCTCCTTGGAAGTGGCTGATTGAAGTAAAGTCTCTCTCTGGAGTTTTATGTAAAGACCCGGGGGCTGCTTCAGTGCTGCATCTTCTGGGAGAGAAGCAGCACAGAAATAGCGAATGCGTGGTTTGATGCTTCCTTTATCCTTATTCTAGTTCCTGAGCTGCTGCAGAAGCTGAAATACCTCAGGTACAAGTTAGAGCAGCCCCTTGAAAAACTTTATTTGTACATCTAAATGTTGTATATACCAATCATTTTTTTCAGCAAACCCTTTGTGTCGAGTTTGCAGTGGGAAATATTTCCCTTAGCATACGGCCTAACGTATTTTTGTAAAACTTCTTTGCAAATTAGAATTGCTGCACAAGGGCCAGACTCAGAAATGGAGTCAGTTCATGTCTCTAGGACAGGTAAATTCTGCAAATGCAGGCGCACAACAGATGCCCGAACTGTGTGAAACCGTTCCTGTGCCTGCCTTGTGTCTTGCTGGTTGTGGATGGGGTGCAGATGATGCAGTTTTATTACACAGTTCTGGGACTGCAAGGCTAAATTAAAATACAACAATAATGAGCAAAATTCATTCCAGTCCGCCACTGCTATCAGAAAGGAGGAACAGTGTCTTACATTGAGTGTCTTTTGGTTTATTTATTCCTTTCATTATAGTATTGTCCTAGACACTGACCATGCAGTAGGCATCTGTAACAGATGAGCAAAGGTGGTGTTTTTTGCTGTTGGAAATTGCAGTGGATTTTTCCAACAGATCCAGCTGTTGGGAAATACAGTTTAAGCAGTCAGACAGAATCCTTGTGGTTTTTTAACCCGTGTGAATGGAGGTGTTGAAGACTCAAGTAAAAAAATGGACATGGCCTGGGCAACAGGCTGTAGGTGGCCCTGTTTGAGCAGGGGGGGTTGGACTAGATGACCTGCAGAGGTCCCTTCCAACCTCAACCCTTCTGTGATCCTGTGACTCTGTGTTTTATGTCGCCACTAAGTTGTGTGAATTCTGTTCTGATTTCCGCGACATAGGTTAAAAAGGAAGGGGGGGCCTGACGGGTCCTGGTGGGGAGGAAGGGTGTTAAGAAATGCTCATTAAAAGGTGTCGTAAGCCTCCAATTGGTATGGGAGCCTCTGCAGATGTTGCTTCCTTAAAGGCGTTTCAGTGGTGTGCCCGTTTCACTGCATGTTTTAACACAGATCCAGTATGATGTAGCATTTCTCCTCCTCGCCTGCTCCCTTCAACACATTTCATACCCTTTCAAGTCTGCCTTGTCCATCATGTTTCTCCTGCCGGCTACACCTACTTCTCAAGCCTCCATCCCGCTTTTTTGCTGAGCTGAGCTTCTGGCACGTCACACCCTGCCAAGTTACTGCTTTGACTCCGTTGCTTTATAGGAAAGCCCGTTGATGCCGACTCCAAACTACTCGGCTGGGTTACGTGCCCCTCTGTGCTCAGCAGGCAGGTGTAAAAAGAGTCTGCTCCTGCGTGCAGGATTATTCTTGGCCAAAGTGTTTCTAAGATAACACAGGTGTTGCCACGTATAAACCCACTTCAGAGGGGAGGGTGTGAGCAGGCTTCGAAAGGAACAGGGCATAAACAAGGCAGATCCTGTGCATTTCTGTGGCACCGCAATCCCATGAAACCTGCCCAGCTTGTGAAGAGATTGCTTCATGCTGTGTAAACTGAGGTTTGGCTCTGGGAGAGGATTCCTTTTTTTTTTTTTCTTTTTCTTTTTTTCCTTTTTTTCTCTTTTTTTCTCTCTTTTCTCTTTTCTCTCTTTTCTCTTTTCTCTCTTTTCTCTTTTCTCTCTTTTCTCTTTTCTCTCTTTTCTCTTTTCTCTTTTCTTTCCTTTGGAGGGGGTCACTTCCCTTTCATATCCTTGCTGACTGCAGACAGAGGAGCTGTTGTGATTTAGCTACCAAAGACTCACTGATGATCAGCTACGAATATAAATCCAAGATCACGAAAAACAAAGCGGGGGCTCCAGTCCTGCTATGGAAATGATTTCTCTTTCATTGCCCTGGGAGGATGAATGAAGGAGGCATGATACTTCAGCAGTTAATTAAGCTGCTGTTTGGAGTGATTTTAGGCAAAACTCTCCCCAGGTACGTGACATGGTGTACGGTATCTACCTGAAAATACAAATACCATTATAGAAAAAGTGGCATAAATATATGACCTCATAGGGGTCATTTTAGAAAAGAAAGGTGGCATAACTGTCTGGATTTTATATTTGAAGAAACACGTACAGCGATACGCCCAAGATAACAAGAGAAGGAAATCTGTCCTTCTACTTTTTCACCCACAATTTAGTTGCGATTTTCAGCTTTCAGATTCATACCGCTTATTGTACGAGTCACCCTAGCAGGCAGGTAGGTACAGATGTTAACTTGTAGGTTTGTGCTGAAATACAGTCGTGAGGGCACAAAGGGAGGTGTTCAAAAGCAAGCTGCTGCTTATATTAATCACTCATGTGCCTTGTACGTCTTAGATCCTCAAAGTACGCGGGATTTGCATTTGACTGGAAAGGATAGTTGAAAGCAGAGCTTTACAGAAGGTATCATTTGCCAGTCTTGATTTGACCAGAGGTAAAAGCACACGGATAGTTAGCACAGGAGACCATCCACTACCACAAAACAGAGGGGATAATTTTTGTCCAGTGTCTCTTTGTGACACTGCTATGAAAAKTTAGGGATTTTATTTTTTGATGTTGAATCTTCTTGTGAGACAACATAAACAAATACCGTTTCATTAACTTTTTTAGGCATGTTTTTTTCCAGTTTGAGAAAACAAAATACATGTGTTTTGTTTTGTGTGACAGCTGTTTAGTAATGTATGACATTAAGTTGTCTGTCCTTTCTTAATGTCAAATTTTCATCATAAAATACAGAAATAGTACAGATTATCTTGGAGATTATGACAGCTGGGGACTATAAACTTTATATAGAGACACAAACTTCAGGAGCATTTCCAAAGTGATAGTGTTCTGTATTTAGTCTGAGACCAGACTGGTAATGGGAGGGAATGTGGAGCTCACTTCCAGGAATTAAATCAGACTAATAGGACCAAGGTTGCTCTGCCTATAGCAGAATATCAGTGGCTTTTCTAGAATAAATTTATACTGATATAAAATATATTAAAAACATACTTCAGTGGGATTCCTTTTTGGCTCTCAGTAATAGCTCATCCATTACCTCATTGTGATCTGGGAATCCTTGTTTTAGCATACGTTGTTCTTCGGGACTTGCATGTTCATCACCTGCTATGTGCTTTCTTGGTGAACTTGCAATCCAATAGCTAAAAGGAGTCTGGCTGTTACTATTAAAAAACAATTGCTGCCTTTTTGAACAAATATTGCAACATGCCAACAGGGTTCTTCAGTTTTCAAGCTGCGGATCTGACTCAGACTAAATTAATTTTGCATTTGAGTGTATCAGAAACTGATCTGCACTGCTGCTGTAGCTGGTAAGAACATTATTTCTAATCTTGGACAGATGTCAGATCTCTTTCCTTCTGTTAGTCCAGCTTCCAGCTTCTCTGCTAGTGCAATTTTTAAAGTTTGTTACATGCAAGATCTAACAGTAGAGTTGGAAAGAGCAGTTTGTTTTAGGGTATCCCTAAGTGCAGAAAGTATTAATGTGCATGGTTTTTTCCTCTCCTTTGAAGCTCATGTTCAAAGTTGAGTATTCTGTTAGTTTTCTGTGATAGTAGTTGGCATCAGATGGAGAGATCATGAGAAATCATGAATTATGATGCTGATTGACTTCAGTGCGACCACTGGTGCTGCCAGGATGTCCCGCTATCTAGAACAGAACAGAAAATGAGTTAAGGATATCTAGTCAAGAATTAAACGAGAGATGAGTAAATTGATGTGAGGAAAAACGAACAACCACTGTTTCAGGATCTAGATCTAACTGTAGAATAACTATGACTGATGCAATATTAAGCATTTTCCTTTTGGTGAGCACTTTCCACAAAAATACTAATAAACAGTCAAGAAGTTGAATATGCATAAAGAGTCTTTTTTTTTTTAATTCATCAATTTCTTATTCTCAGCAACATGAAATGGATGTGCCCCATGATGCATAATCCCATTATATTGACTGTAAAAAACTTCTTCCACTTTTCTTTCTTGCTCCAAAATGGGGTACTGTAGAATAGTTATTGTATATGCAACAGGAGTAGAGACAGTGGTCTTTTTTTTTTTTGCACAAAATGGCTTACTTGTGATACTGAAGATTAGCTTTCAGCAGATTACTGAAAAAAAGAACAGATACACTGGGTATCTGGCAGTACTAGGTTTCTCTGCAGACTCTTTTCAGCTGGAAAGCATGGCACTTTAAGCAGCCTTTGGTTAAGTCTGTATAGAGTGTAACTTCCATTCTTAAAAAATAATTAAAAACATAAAGGTGAGTTGTTTTAAACTGAGGGCCAAGTTGCAGAACGACAGATTTCTTAGTATTAGCTAATGAAAATATTTGTAGGAGGTTAGGTTCAGAAAACCCCAACTCTTAGTCCCCCTGTGCAGGCAAAGCGGCAAAATCTAGTAGTTCATGCATCAAATTCTTCTGGCAGCCCTGCTGTTGAGTTTTGGAGGGAGGGGGCACTTTGCTCCCCACTGTTTTTCTCAATTTCCATCTTAGAAAAAGGGATAGCTTGCCCATCTGTTATTAATGGCTACAGATTTTGCTGAAAATGTAAAATGTTACTCCTTATTAGGACACAGGTAATTGATAGAAGTAAAGTGTGATGAGAGTGAGTGGTTCAGTAGTAACATATAATGTAACATAATGAACGTTTTCAGAACAAGGGACGTATTTCCTCTTCCTTGTTTCCCAGCTGGATTTAGACTTTTTCATCCTTTTATCAGTTTTTCAGCTTTGTAGTACTCCACTGTTCTTTTTAAGCATACCTTCTTACCGGCGGTTGACAAGAGAGGATTGATCTGGCAGGCCATGTGTCTGTCTCTTCCTTCTCTTTATGTCTGTGTGTGTCTTTAATTTTTATTGTCTTTGTTCCTGCAAGTTACTTCTTTCTCTTTTTCCAGTTTGTACAAATACAGCTTTCATATTCTTTCTTCTTCTCCTGATGCCTTCCATCTCAAAGACATGATTCATGTGCTACTATTCTGTCCCAGGCTACTAGATTTTAGAAGGGTAACATTGCTGTTACTGTATCTTGGGGTTGCTGTGCCATCAGGAAACGATCATAAGAAATACACCACTGGTTTCCCATTCTCTAAGTAATCATAAAATGCTATAAATACGTTTCATACATACTCACATTTTTTAATCATATACATTTTTAGTTCTGTTGGTGTAATGACAACTGGAAACAGTTTTAAATCTCCATGCCTTGTGCGTAGTTTCCTTTAATAATTTTCGTATGATTATATTTTTGAATGTGAAAAAAGTGAAAGCTCTCAATTTCACTGTCAGTTTGACACGCAGACATTTTGCTCAGAAATAGTTTCGTAACAGGATGTGTKTGTTAAAGAGATCCCAGGAACAGATTATATCATTGGTTAAGTTAGGGTTATTCTATTAATGTAATGGACTATGCTAATTCACATACCAAGGGAATTAACCATTTATCAGTTTTATTTCTGAGTTGTTACAAAATCAGCCAGACTGTTGTTCCTTCCTGCGCTCCCCCAGCCAATATAGTTCGCAGAGATGCCTGTTTGCATTTTGTGATTCGAGTAAGTTCGTTCTCTAATGATGGTGTGATTAGCACAGTTTTGCCAAAGGAAAGGGGATTTCTCTTTTGGCTCTTGTATTTGTTTTTCACCATGAACAATAAGAACGCAGTAGCTAAAAATAGTGTTTTAAAAGAACAGGAGTTGGAGCGTCCCCTCCGAAGTGCGGGAATAGCGCGGGGCACGAGCAGCTGCTGCCAGCCCGCTAAGGCTGGGGTGTAAATTCAGGCGGAGGGCAGGAGGCAGGGATGGAGGCCGTTCTGCCCGCCGTGGTCCTGCGGGTGCAGCGCTGCCCCGGCCGGCGCCCAGGCCTCACGGGTCCCATTGCTGTGCGTGCTTAAAACCGCGGTCAAACGCCTGACCGAATTGTCGAGTCCTTAAAAATACTTACCAGCATCAAGAGACAAGTGTTCAGTATCAATACAAATAAATACAGTTTTTTTCCCCCCTCTCCTTTTCTTCCCTCCCAAGAGAAACGTAAGAGGGTTTAAAGCTCTGAAAATAAAAGCAATGCTATAAATGTGAGTCACTTAAATAGATACATACACATACTCCTTGGTGAGGTTTTACACACCCGTTTTACCACAGCAAATGATCAGGAAACTCTCTTGAATTCAGAAAGCTGCGTTCGAGCCACTGTAGCTCTCTCTTGACTCGGAAAAAGGGTGCGAGGATGTGAGCAGAAGGACGGCTGCAGGAGTACAGGTGCCTTACTAACAGTGACAGTACCTCTATGTCATGARTTGCTTTTTTAAAACAGTGTGATGTTTTTGGAGATCCTGAGTTTAGTAGGAGTATCAGAATTTGGCTCTTTGTTCTTAAGGCTGCCAACTTAACCCACGTGAGAAGTTAGCATTTTAACGCTTGCAATCCGTGGTTTACTGGCATGTATTCAGTAGCAAGGTAATTGAAAACCTGAAGTAAAAATACGGGTGTGGGGTTTTGTAGTTTGGGCAGTATGCAGAGCCTGTCTGCCACCATCCACATGTGTTGCTGCAGCCCCGTGCTGTGTTACTGTAAGAGAAAGCTGCAGTTGCCTTGCTTCAGCATTTGGCATTGAAGTAGCATTCCCTGAGTTGGCTTTAAGCAACTGCTGTTTATACACTTACTTCTTTATGTATTTGATTTGACTGAATGCGTGGGTTGTTTATTTTATTTCTATGTTCATGAAAGTTTTGTAAGTTTGTTTAAATTAAAGGGGTCTAGCTTGTTTGAACGGTAGGCTTTCAAAGTTTGAGAGAAATTTGTCTGAAAGTATGCATAACTGATCACTTATGGGTAAAGCATTTCTATATCACTAGCGTGCTAGATTTGAGTGAGGGGAAAAAATCAGGGCAAAAATGAATTGTAACTTTATTTTTCTTGAAATAATTGGAGATTCTGTGTTGATAGTGACTCTGTAGGTGTACCGCCAGTCAAAGCTGCAGGACACAGGCAAGGTTGAAGTCCTCTTGCCAAAATCCTGAGGCAGTGTGTCATCCCGCGGTGGTGGCCTTAGAACGAGGAACTCGTCCATCTCTGCGCCACAGGTGAAGCTTCTCATTGGCCTTCATAGTTTTCTTGTGTAGTTTCATGAAGCACGTACTATGTTCGACATGGAGGGAAGGTGAACTGGGTGGCTCAGGGGGAGAGATGAACCGGCCCTAAGAGTTTTTCATTGTTTTTACTGCGTAGCCTTCTTGGGCTCAGCATGAACCTGGGTTTTAGTGGGATCTGCTGATGTTGGCTTCAGCTGCCCCTGTTGGTTTGTGTTCTTCTATAGCCAGAGACTGTAATGTCTCGCACAAGGCTTCTTGYACACAGCCTGATGCTTAAACCACCTGTGGGTCTCAGGCAGCCCAGGTGCTGCAGATTGGCCTGTTGGTAGATCACTGGGCACGTCATCAGGAAACCTTGTTTCTCTCTTCATCTCTGTTAGCTCTCCGCTTGCACAGTGTCTGAGCACTTTGCTGTAGTATGTGCACGGCCAGAGAAGGAGAAACTGGATAACCTGGAAGAGGTGGAGGGATCTGCCTGGGTTATGGAGGGATCTGCCTGCAGCAGAGAAATGGGTGGGACCTCACTGTCCCGCAGCCTCTACCTGTGCCTCAGCTGCAGGCTCCTGGGCAACTTTCCTTGACTGAAGAAACCAAGTGGAAAGTGAAGCGTCTTCATTTTAGCCAGTGGTGCTGATTATTAACTGTACTGTGCATAACTGGCAAGGTGTTGGGGCAGGGGCTGCAGGGACGGCCCCTGCGAGGAGCGGCCGGGGCTGCCCTGTGCCGGCCACAGCCAGCTCCAACGGCCCCACCGCAGGGCACAGCTGAGCCCCTCAGCCACGGGTGGGTGCCTCGGGGGAAGCCTGGGTAAGAAAGGGCAGAAAAAGCTGAGACAAGGGAGCAGTGGGGCCAGTGCTGCAGGAGGCACCACGGTTGAGCTGGTAGCGCCCTGAAAGGACTGCAGCCTGCGAAGGAGGCGGGTGAGGAGGAAGACGAGAGTGAGGAGGAAGGGGCAGTGGGAAGAAATGGCTGCGCCCAGCCCCTGCGCTGCCTGTGCCTCACCCACGGGGCCAGCGTGAGGCTGACGGTCTGAACCCAGCTGGTTGCGGTCAGTCGGGCACTGGGAGGAAGATTTGCCTCTCCAGTTAGACATCCAGGCCTGTATACGTGTCCTTTAAATACTATTCCCCTCCACCCCCCCCAATTTATGTCAAGAAAATATCTAGGAGAATACTTGGAAATATGTAGCCGTGTTTGCGCTGCATATGTCTGTGGCTTTTCTTCAGACTGGCTGAAGTAGAAACTGCAAAGTGGTTGAATTAATTAGCTGTAGAAGTTACTTGTTAAATRATACCAAATGAAGCCAGAATAAGATTTCTGTTAACATTAGTTGTTTCTTCTTTCAACAGTGAAGATGTTTAAGGTTTGACAGAAATTCTCTTTTTCTATGTATATGCATAATTACAATGCGAAAGCACACTGCTTATCTACTTGACACCAGTTCCTCGTGGGTGTAAGTTCRCTGATTCAAGGGAGAGACTGCTAAGTGAGGTTAAGGTTAGGCTATTTTATTTTTATGAAGTGGTTTTTTCATGTCAGCTTCTTTAATATTAATATCCTATACAGAGGTTTTTCCCCATTCTAAGCCTGTCCCATTCTTTTCTGCAGCTGAAATTAGAAACAATAGTTGCTACGTACTATTTTCTCATTAATATCATGAGTATAGGAAGTTTTTCCTTTTTTGTGTTTCTGTTTCAGGTTTCTTCTCTCTTTTCAATGCCATCTACTACTACCAGCTATGCAGACTGAGTGCGTGAAAAGGGTGTGTGGAATTACTTTGTAAGCCCAACCCAGATATTTTCAATTGTTCAGACTCTTCCAAGTTTAAAAATAAGTGGTTAGATTTGTTATGTGACACCGTTCATATATGTTTAATTTAGTTGTCATTTGCCAAGACTATCAACATCCCAGGTATTCAGTGAAAGATTAAACTTTTAATTCATTATTTACTTTGAGAGAAGAAGCCGTGGTGAAAAGCAATTCTCACTCTTCTCTTCCTACCCCATCTCTCTGGACCTAATCCTGTGGTCAAGGACATCTGTGATAAAGTGTAGCTTGCTTTCAACAGCAGCGTGGTCAGGATAATTGGAATAAGGTTGATGCATTAATAAGCCTTTGGATATTGACAGGGAGATGGGACTGCTTGCAAATAGTATTTTGGCTGATCTCTGTATGCGTGCGCATGTATGTGTTTGATTCACTCAGGGTGGACTTTTTGTGTTGCTGCTTATGACAGGGTTACGTTAGGGGGCATCTGCTTCCAGGCATTCATTTGCTGCCTCGTTAAAAACACCAAGAATACCTGATGTTTGATAGCAGGGAACACGGTTTTTGACACTCGCAGGCCAGGCAAAAGCTTCAGTGTACTCTGTTACCGTGCTTATGGACCTAGCAGACCAACTGCTCTGTCAAAACCAGCGCATCCTCTTGTGAGGATTTGATATGGACAGTATAGCCAACAAATAACTCCATGGTGCGTAAATGCCTCCAGTGTCTCTTTCCCTAGCTCTGAACGTGGGCAGTGATGACGCACAGATGGTTACGGATCTCTCATGTCTTCCGTTATTGCATGGTAATATTTTTACCATACTCGATCAGGGTGGGAGAAAAAAAGTTTGGTCTAGCAGTTTCCTGAACACATCCATCCTTTGCTGGCTGATCCCATTCCCTGATGCTGTGAGATTGAACTTAGCCTGCTAGGAGGCCTGGGGTGGCTGCAGTCTGGGTTGGAAGCATCCTTGCTTTGCCAGCAGCATTCGGTGACGTCCTTCCGTAGAGCAACAAGGAGCGATCAACCCGCTTTGTTCATGCCTGTRTCAGTAGATGTCTCTAATAATTTCTTTATTCAAAGTACTGTGGAGGAATATTGTATCAGAAGTTGCATAGAAAATAAAGCAGTGCTGCACGGGAATAGCTGAATCTAAATAATGAATGCAATTTATATAGTATTTAATGCTACTTCTCATATATTACTCCTGACTCAGAAGCAGAAAGGATGGCATATAGCCTGGTAACATTCTTACTGCATCAAATACATATGTATGGTATCATTTGGGTAAGGGGAAAGCAGCATTTACATGCTGTATGTCCTGTGAAGGTGGGAAGCATGCCTGTGCTCTTCTCCATTACAGTGTGCAGCAGGCACGGGTGTGGGATGCTTTTGTTTCCCTAAAAGGTGAGCGCAACAAAACGTTGCACCCTTCCCACACTGGTGTGAGTAGCCCATGCTCATTCAGCGGCATTTATCCTGAAGGGCAGGGGCTGCGTGAGCTCGCAGGAGTAACTTGGATGGCATTGCTGTCGTTTCTTCAGGGCTAGAATTAGACTTAGGACACAAGGTTCAGCAGTGGGTGGTGGCCTGTGGGAAGAAGCCTTGTGGTCCTAGTGCCTGTGTTAGTCAAAATTCCTCCCGACTCCTCCACCCCGCTCTGGTTTTGGTTACTCCCTGCTTTTCCATTGGGTTCAGCATTCATTCAGCAGCTCAGGCTGATGAATGGTCCATGGGGCTAAGGCTGGCTGCTGCTTACCTTCCTGCTCCAGGACTGGGTTAATGATTCATTGTAGGCAGACGTGTGTGTGATTAGGCACATGTACTCTGGCACACCTGAGTTAACTGGTGTCCTGCAGAGGAGGAAGTTTTCCATTTCTTACCAGCAACGAAAAAGAAAACAAAATTTAGGTTTGAGTAATGAAAGCTACCAATGCTTTTGTTTAGTTCTGTCCATGTATGAGCCACACAGCAGTACTGTTTTTGGATATTTCATGAGCCTGTGCTAGCCCACTGAGTGTAAGATTTTACATGGTCTGTTGTCGTAAGATAGAGGGGGCTGCCGAAATCTTGAAATAGAACTCTTGTAATGACGTGGTGATTAACTCACCTGACCTCTTGAGAAGTCTACCTTTTGAAGGTAGAATTTTGTGGGGAAAAGTATGTTTTATTTATATAAACCAGTAATTTTTTTTTTTGCTGCAATTTGTACTGTAAAAGGGGGTGTGAGAAGGGAAAATGCTTTTATGCATGCCTTTGCCATGGCCTATATTTCAAGCATGGCACTCAAACAACATTATAAACAAAATCTTATACTGGAGGTTATTACTTTTGCTTCAGGAAGTGGGGAAAAATATGCATGTTTTTTTGGTTTAGTTCCAAAATAAAAGGYGGCATTTTTTCTGGAGGATCTGTCAGAAATACTGGAACTCTATATTATTTGTTGAGGGGCCAGCTATGACTTTCAGAAACTTAAAATGCTGTCTTTAAATCTTTCAACTCCCTTTTCAYCATCTGTGCTTCTGTATTCAGTGTGGAAAACCTGTGACTCAGCTAGCAAAGCGAGTCCCTTTCACTTTTGTTTTGGTAGATTTCACTCTGTTTCTCCTGCCTTTCTGTTTTGTTTGGGTGCAGTTAGTGTTTGGAGGAACCTTGCTCTGGAAACTGCATCCAGGATTTTCCTGGCCAGGAAAGTCCAATAAGCATCGGAGAGGATGCTAGATCTGCTAGCGGTTGAGTGTCCTCATTGCTCTTTGGGAAGAACGGTGCCAACATGTGTCAAGTGAGCAACTGTTAGGCCCTGGCTCAGGGAGTGCTCTCTGTATGCTGGTAATTTCACCAATTATCACTATGCCACTGACCTTCCTATTTCAGAGGAGGTGACCAAAGAGGTTGTGGTGTGGCAGCTCTGGCTTTATCTTGCATCCTCAGATTTCCTTGACCTCTCTGACTGATTTTAGAATCGGAAATGATAACAAAGTCGGGGTGGTAATGCATGAAGATAGGCTTGCTTTCTTTTTTTAATTGATTTTTTTATTTCCCCTTTTTC
>JAYKAV010003075.1:352443-363846 GCA_035582835.1 Phoebastria nigripes | reverse complement strand
ACATTAGTTATATTTGATACTTTCGGTTTTCGATAAGATGTAGAAAGAACATAAGAGAACTGTGCCTTTGCAGATCTAAAAGGCAGCTGATTGGATGCCCAGGACAGTACCATGCAGTTGCTCTCAGCATCCCAAAGCTTCTCTAGGTGCCATGCTGCCGGTGCTTGGCTTTGTCCTTGTGCTTGAAAATTTTGTTCAAGCTGGGGGAGGCAGCAAGCGGGGCTGTCAACACAGAGATGAAACTGAGCTCTGCTGAGGTTCTGCCAGGCTGAAAACTTGGCTTTCTGCAAGGTCAGTGGCAAAACTCCCATTGACTTCACCGAGTCCAGGATTTCTTTGTTTCGGTTTTTATCGGTTGTGAGGAGGAAACTCTGTAGTTAATCCCTTCTGAACTCTTCTGTTTTCATTCAGTGTTCCCAGGTGGCAGCTTTCAGATGGGACACCTGTGTTTCAGCATAGTCTGCCAACAGCTTGTGTAGCCACACAATGCCAGATTTTAACGTGATTTTCACATAAGATTAAGTTTATTTGATGATGTTCTTTGCCTGTATTTTCTTGAAAAACATTTGTTATTTATTTTTTCAGCCATTAGTTTGATTTCCGTTTAATTGAGAGAGGGACAGATAAGCCTAATATAATACCTTTTTATAAGTCTCTGGAAAGTTGGTGGCTGGTAGAGAGGAGAGGCCTCGTAACCACCCTACTCAGAGGATAGCTGTAGGATAAGGTCCAGAGTTGAAGGCAGTCATTAAATGCTCCAGAATTGAGAAAAGCTTCAGTGAGACTTCTCACCTTTTTTGATCTCAAGATCAGTCCCGACAAGACAAGGAAGCTGAAGGAAATCAGATGTCATTAATATTGCTGTTTGTTAGTTTTTGACAAGGAGATGGAAATCTTTTCTCTTGGTTAAAAGACCAGCTCTGAATTACCATGTTTTTGGTGCTTGCATTTGAGGTATGTGCACCTTTCGCCATTTCTAGTGTAACTATGGCAGTTCATGTTATAAGGTAGTCTAATATGCTCTGCTTCTTGTGTGGGTTTTGTAGGCTTTGCTGAGTTTGCAGCTAGCTCAGGCATGTCTACACAATCTTGCTGTCACTGCTGTGATGCCCCGTAAGTACTTACAGAGCAGCCTCAGGCATGTTTGCATTGGGTTATCTCCGAGTAGCATTTAAGGCTTCTAAGTGGTAGATACCTCCGCTCTCTCGGTAATGTTTTCTCATTTATAACATGTAACACCATTCCCATGGCTTCCAGTCTGCTGACGGGGGTGATGCAAGGTCTTGGTTTTACTCTATAAAGTCCATAATGGCCCAGATTCCTGTCTGTCTCCTGCGTCCTGAGCCAGTGTCACACATCAGTAAAATGCCCAGAATAGTTGTTCCTGATTTGAATGTGTGTGATAAAGAGGGAGGGTATTTGGCTGCTTCCTCTCTCGTTTGATACTGTCTGGGTGTGTTGACGTGCCTGATTTATCACGATTTTCTTCGTAGCATGCTCTAGTTTGCACTGCATGAGGCTGCTAAGCGCTCAGTTGATACCACATCCTTTTTTGTTTTGTGAGATTTAAAATCTGTTAAGTACCGCATGTGCCTACAGGATACATTAAACAGAATTTTAAATGGAAACTAACTAAGCAAATGTTTTTTGCTGACATTTAAAAATCATTAAAACATTTCTGTTCTTACTTGATAAATCAAGATCAAACTTCAGAGTCCTACTAATCAGCTGTTTAGTGTTGAAGCGTATTTATCTGTGTTAACATTTGCAGTTTTCTTTTTCATCAGACTTTCTGTTTTTATGTTAATGTAGGTCTCTTAACGCCAGTGTAGAGTTGGAGTAGGGTTTATTACTTTACAATTAAGTTTATGATTTGCTTTTAATAAATCAGAATACTCAAATTTCAATTTAAATTAAGAAGTACTTGATTCCTGTGTCATTTAGAAAGAACGGAATATCTTAAAAGTGAAAGCAAAATATATGTGGTTCTCATAAGAAATTTTATTAAGCAAATCAGCACCAGGAAAATACAGAGAAAGTCAGCTGAAGCAGTGGGATTTCCTGGTAAAAGCACCCATGGCATCCCATAAATAGGGGTCTGACAACAGTTAAGACTCTTGTGTTGAAGTTGGATATTTCTTTATCTCATTGACGCTGCATATTTGCTTCATTAACCTTTTTTAATATACTGATGTACGTGATTTCTTACTGTGTGATGGAGTATGAATTAAGACTGAATTATAAATGGTAACTAAGAAGATGATTAAGAGAGTAAGGAATGTCCTGGCATCTCTGATTCTATTTGTATGCAAGTGAATGTAAACTGTATCTCACAAAAATACATCGTTAGATCTTTTAGAGGATTTTTTCCTAGCTCTAAAGAGAAGCTTGTCAGCCCTGTAATTCTGGTGCTGGCTTCTTCTGTGACATATAGTTTTCTACAGAATTAGAATTTACAGAATAACTGTAGATGAAAAAAGAGGGTAGATTCATGGGTGTTCTAGATTGGGCAATCCAAAGTAAGTAAATTGTGTCTCCTTGTTTATCCTCCAGTGTGTCAGCAGATCTGGACTTTCGAATACATAGGAACAGTGGGCATTGGACTTGGGTGCAGCCGTCCCCTCCCTGCCCCAAGAAATTTGATGTAGGGTCAGTCGTGACAAGATCACGAGTGCTTCTCCAAGGGCAAGTAAACTTGAGAGGAAGCACAGAGGCCTTCCCCCTTTTAGGAGAGCTCACTGCTGCTGGAAAATAAATGGCTTCAGTAGGCCTGCCTGCTGTGCTTTGTGTCCCTCCTGGCTGGGACCATCTAGCTTAAGAGATTAACTCTAGGTTTCAGAAAAAGCACAGATACCTTCTGGCATGCAGCCCGTAAAGACATAGAGCTAGTTGCTATTGATTAATTTAATTTCCGCCTAGAAATACGTATTTCTGATATTTTGAGAAGCCCTTTTGGATCTAAGGGGTGCTCTGGAACTGAGCCAAGATGCCTCTTTACTCTGGTCCACACCCTTTAACTTTTTGTCTGTGCCCTCTTCTTTGGTACATTAGGGTATGTAGGTTTTCTGAAGTAACTGTGATCTTGCCACTATTTGTAGACAGATGAATTAAAACCTTTGTCATGGAGGTAGGTGGAATAACATAGGTTAATTCTGCAAAGAGTTAAACTCCCTCAACTACCATTGCCTGCCTGTTTTTGTAGGATCTGTTCGTATAAGGGTGAATGGGTGAAATGAACTTCAGTAGCATACTCCTAGAGCATTCTTACTAAATGAGAAATGATGATCTGTCAACTCACAGTTATGTGTGTTGATGTTTACCATAGGCGTACTTATTTAAGCAGGTAATCATTCTAAACAGTTCTTCCCCATCTGCACATCAGATGGACATTGTTTTAAGGCTGTTTCTAGTTGAAACAGGTATCGGTAGGAATATTATTCTATAGCAATGTCAGCGATTTTCCACTGACGTGCCCACTAGCTTGTAAGCGTATTATAAAACTAGGAATTAGCCAGCACAGTAAATCACATCAGAATTTCACTAGCTATATATGTTGTTTCTCTCTGATTCTTTCAAAACTATTCCATCTTCTGTCCCCCTTGTAAACAGATAATAAAGCAAGCACTTTACTGCAGTAGGGCCCTAATCTACTGAGTCTTTAAGCCTCTAGAGAGTGATTCTCAGTAGGTGGTAGTGAGGTTAAAAAGTCTGTGGGCTTGAGATACATTTGCTCAGTAATACAGTGCAAATGCACCTTGAAGTTGCATCTTAATTGACAGTGCAAGGTACCACAGGAGAATTTATAAATCAGTGTTGCTAAGCAATAAACTTTTATATTTGTTTCTTTAAATAGCCTTATTGAAAGTGATTGTTGATAAGAGAGTAAGAAAGGACAACCACACTGAAATCTGTACAGCACCTATAACTTCAGGGGACATACCACACAGTGCGAGTATTTCTGAGCTAGCCTCAGGCTTGCGTAATCATATCTTTAGTCATTGACCCCTCTAGAAACAAATTATCTTCTGATTGCTTTCATTGGTTTGCTATTAATAAACATGATGAAGACTAATGTAATTATTGGGTGTTAATGAAACCTATTCCAACTAAAAAGTTATCTTTCCAGACCTAAGAGTGTTAGTAGAGAGCTCAGCATGGAGTTGTGGCACCCGGCACAGACAGTGAGGTGAGAGCTGTGGCATCCTCACAAAAACACAGCTGACGGGTAGTAAAGTGAGTGCATTTAAAGGATGCATGTTTGCCCACAACATGCAGAGGATGCAGTGCCAGCAGTGATTCCAGCCTGCTTAGAAATACTCTTGGCTTTGTTTTCATGCCAGTGTTTTGCCACGGGTGAGCATGGTTAGTAAGAAACCAGTTAGCCAACATGAACCTGACTGTAACTTCATGAAATAATGATGAGAAATCTCACCAGTTGTCTCACCAGTTAATGATATTTTAACCTTGTGGTTTTCGCAGTTCAGCCACAGGATTTGCCATCTATGGGGAACTCAGTGTGCAGTGGCTGGCTGCGTGGTTGCAGCCTCCTGTCTGCTAAACTGAGCATCCTTAAAACAGCTCAGTGAAGATTTGAGAGCACTGAGAACAGAACAGAGTGCCCTAGCAGCAGGGCTTGGGCATTTTACAGTATAAGCAGCAGTATTCTGAATGTCTGTTTGGGATGTTAGCATGGACACTTTTTTTTTTCCTTGCTAACTGGTGCCATTGTGCTTAAGCATCAGTAACATAAAAACAGTGTCATTCTCTATTTAAGCATACCATGCAAAGCAGCCTGATTTAGTCACAGGTGAAGGAACTGGATAACAATTCAGATGAGCATGAGCAATGTGATGTTTCCCTTAGTGTGTTCTTTATTATTATTATTATTGCTTGGAATGGAATGAGACTAATAGCTCAGTACTTGATAAGTGGGGAAAAAACAATGTGAGTGTGTGGATGATGGAGGAAGAAGTCAAAAATACTTGTGGGAATAGGATTGGATGGCTGGTCACTGAATGCTTTGCACTAATTCATTGCTGGTTCCGCTGCAAGTCGCTTTAACAGCCATTGCTTGGCAATCTTTTGATTTTGGTCAGTGTGAAACTGGCAGGTAGTTTTAGCTCAGATGCTGGTGGCTAAACATTTGCATCCTAAAGCCTAAATGTGTATTGCCTTTGTCAGCATTTTGGTTCATCTGAGTCTTCTCCTCTGGCAGATGTCATTGTGAAAAGAGCAAGGTTTCACCATCCTTACTTAGTGTGCTATTTTTCTACTTTTGCTTTTCTAGACCAAATTTTTTTGAAGGTGAGGCATGTTAACCCAACCTCCAGTATGAATTGTTAGCGGGGTTTTGTTTTGATCACATCTGCCAAGCTAAAGAGTTAAAACTTTTGGTGTATTGCTGACTCAGAGATGCGATAGTACCACAGATTAGATCGCAGGAATTTAACGTTCCAAAATAGAGTAACTCATCTATGCTTTCATGTCTTTAACCACAAAAGACTTCTGTTTTTCTTTAGCATGTGTTTTAGCAGATGAGGCAAATAATAACATAACGTTAGCTGCTCTCCCATTTCATTCCTCTTTACTGATGTGCAACCTGATGGAGTGGCATGTGATGGCACCAGCTCGTAGTGTGGCCTTTGCCACACACTGAACGTGTGGGTGGTATCTCAAAAGTCCTGTGATACAGCTATTAGGCCAGACCTTGCAGTGCTTATTCAGGCAGTGTTTTCGTTAACTGCAACGGGCATCTACCCAA
Source organism: Phoebastria nigripes (assembly GCA_035582835.1). Classification (NCBI taxonomy): domain Eukaryota; kingdom Metazoa; phylum Chordata; class Aves; order Procellariiformes; family Diomedeidae; genus Phoebastria; species Phoebastria nigripes. Next base: position 358,085 of record JAYKAV010003075.1, on the reverse strand, counting down.
ATCCTGGGATTTGGCTCCTTTTTAAAAGATTTTCTCTAGGGCTCATGTTTTATTTTGTTTTGGGAACTGATACAGGTAGATCTGTTAGGCTCCCTAGTGTGACTGTGGTTAATAGATGTAAAAGCATTTGTAGGCTGCGATGTTATTCCTTGATCAGTTAAAGCCCACCCCATGTGCAGCTCCGTCCTTGCTTTCACTCCTAAGTGAGGGCTCCCTGAAGTAGCAGTGGGGTGAATTGCATGGCCTGTGCACTACAGGAAATCAGGTTAGTGTGCTTCTGGCTTCTTCTGGCCCTAAAAAATGACTGTATCATGAAACTGATATGTGAACTGCTTTGTACTGGATCTTGAGGGAATGCCTCAGTGACTGAAAGGAGGATTAGGCTTTTATTGGAAGATAACGCACTCTTAATCGAACGTGTGGGTGATGTATTAAAAAAAAAGCGTATCTGAGGGTACCAGCCGTAGGCTAACAAATCATTTGGCGCTCCTGCCAGAGGATGAGCTCTCGATAGTTCAGCTACGTAGTGTCAGTGCAGCAGTCTTGAGTCCCGGCCAGATGGAAGTCGGTTTTCTCTTGTTTGGCAGCTGTGCAATGCTTCACAAGCAGTGGAGTGGCCAGGTCTCTGCCATGTGTTGGGACACATCTCAGCCTCTCATGAAATGGGTCAGATCTGGGGAGATGTCCCTGGTAGCAAATTTTATAACAATGAGTTTATTCACTTGTACGTTTGAGACTGGGAAGCTGCAGCACAATGCTTTTTAATGATTGATTGGTTAAGTTTGTGAAAGGTTTGAAATTAGAGATACAATGTTAGGAACTACTTCCATTAGACTGAATCGTCTCACCTTGACTTTTGTTTATTTTTCTTTAATTTCACCCTTGGGCAAGCATGGTCATGTACTTCCATCCCTGCTTCCTCTTCTGCAAATGCTCTCATTCAATTTGCTTCTGGTCTTTTTTTTTCTTTTTTTTTYCCTTCTGGCATTAAACCTTTATTTTTAAAATACGTAAAGCTGTAGGGTTTCTCATCAGTAGAATCAAATGGAAGATCAAAAATATAATTAAATAACTTTCATTTCTTTGCCAAAAACAAATTATTTTTTCTTGTCTATTTTGGGTGACTTTATCATGCCCGCAAGGGAATCATTTTCATCCTGTCTGTCAGTGTGATCCTGCCTTAGAAATGGAATGATCTTTTAAAAGTAATATGAAATTCAAATAAATATGTGAAAAGAGAAAAGCATAAAATAATTATATACCATAATAGCCAGGGAATTCAGAGTAAAGACTATTTAAAAAAAAATAAAATAATCTTATTTAAAAAAATAAAGTAGCGCAGGGAATCCTAATTGTTCCCTGAGCCATATCAACATGGGAGTAATCCAGTTCATTAGATCTTAGTGTCTGCTGAAGATTTCAGCTGTTTAGCAAGTGTAATCTTTTTGTAATATTATAAATGTTATGAAATGTTGTAAAATAATACTGGAAACAAGTTACTATAAAAGTAATATATTTTAGACCTGTAATTTACTTACTATGTATGAGACATTTGAATGCGTAAGTTATGTGTTGCACCTACTTGTAATGCATCAGTGTATTTTGCCTGTGATAGACTAAGTAAACTTGAGAATTTTGTTTGATTTTTTTTTTTTTTTTATTTATTCTCCCCCCCATCTGCCAAATAAAGAGCAAACCGAAAACTCAGTTTAGTTGGTTAATTTAAGTGTTATAGATGGCAAAGTGGAATGGAGCTCTAGTTTACGATGTAGGGCTGTCTGGATGAACTCCTGCCTCTTTAGTAGTTGTGGACATTATCATGCTCTCCTGGATTCTGTTCTCCATCTCTGTGGGATTTGTTTAACTTCTGTCTTCCATTTTCAAAATTCTTGAGGTGGTTTTATGTTGGTGCTAATCTGTTTGTATTTCCTTTACATTTGTGTTGCGTTATAATTTTTCTGATCTGCTGCGTCCAGAAGCTGAAAGAATTTTACTTACGAAGAGGGAACTTGGCTTACTATTAATTCCGATATAGTGGGTGTCTTTTTCCCAGCCTGTGATCTGGGTTTTCACTGATTTGCCATGAGCAATGAAGAGTGAAAAAGAAATGTCCTCTGAAGGATATCTGCTTTGCAGGCTAGATCACTAGGCAGGAGCGACTTCTACCATGGTGTCTGTGTCTTGATGGTTTGGAGTATGAGGTGCGCCTCAGGGCTGGGTTTCTAGCTTTGCTGTGCAAGTTGCCAGAGACAGAGTGAGTGAGTGAAGGTACTCATCTGCTTTTTTTTCTCAAACAGCAGTGTGCATAGATTTCCCCTCAAAAGACTGTAGGAGTGCAATCACCTGAGTGTYGAGAACATTTACTTCAATGCCTCCTGTTTTCCACCCAAGGGACGCTGTGTTTGTGTACTGCACTCATAACTGAGCACTCTCATGTTGATTTATTCCTCCTAATGGGAGGTGCACACGAGTGTCACAGAAAAACCCTCTGCAACTGTTCCAGCCTTGTGCATTGATGAGATTGCAAATTGACTTGACTGGGTTGGAGGTCCTGTGCTAGTTGTTCACTGTATCAAAAATGAGTGTTGCCCATAATTCTGCTATGTTGAGGGTTGGTTGGTTGGTTTGGTTTGGGATTTTTTTTGGTTTTGTTTGATTGGGCTTTTTGTTTAAAATGAATGGTTAGAGAGAGAATTGGCATAGAAAGGACCAGATTCTACAAACTGGTGTAGTATGGAGCTCTTGCCAGACTCCTGCTGACATCCATGGGATGAAGTCTGCCCTGTACCTGTTAAGTTGCCTTTGCCTTACAGGGCAGAGAGGGTTTCAGATTTTTTTGAGCATGGTGGAAATGTATAGGATCACTTTTTTTGTATTAGACCTCTGAAGAAAGACAATCTCTGCATAGCATTGCCACGGGGGTGGAAGTTCCAGGACCACTTATGTTTGAAATAGAGATCATGTTTTTTCAGCATGGGATTGTAAAGTCCAGGTCGCATCCTATTGCTTGGTAGTTACATATTAATAAAGTGTAGGTCCAAAGGGCTTGTGTTACCTTGTCTTGAAGTTCTTAATCTAGTGAAACTTTTCTTTGTTTCTGTTGCATTTGTTCTACATGCTGTACTACAGAAATGCTGGTCTTGTTGGTCAGTTTGCTTGTTGTTTTTCGTTTTCCGTTTTGGGAAGCCTGCTGCTGTTACTGAGAACAGTGCTGGTAGGTTATTTATGTATTCTGCCTAATTATTTCATGGCTATATGCATTTTTTCAGCTTACAGTAAAGTGAGGTGAACTATTTCAAGCCTCGGTAAAAGGCACGCTACATTTCTGTATTAGAATCAGCTGCTTGTTTTTACTATGTCTCCTTATCAAGGACTGGATCGAAGCATTCATGTAGCCGTGAGTGAAGCATAGGTTTGAAGTGTTCCCGCTTGTAACTTCATCTGCAGACTAATAGCAGGTATGGGAGCTTAACAAGTATCTCAGTACTGAGCGCCGTGAAAGATGTTTGTGGAAAAAAAATTGCTGTTGAGCTAAATTTACTTTGAATTTAGCTCATACTGAAGAATGGTATGCAACTTTTTTATAGTATGTTGTGTTTATAGCGTGGAAAGTACCCGTGCTTAAAGCAGGCTTTTAAATCACACACTTTCTCTGTGCATTATTTTAGTGGGGGAACAAAAGGCTTTTACTATGGAGTGCTTTTGTATTGTCCTTTATAACCATTGTAGCTCTGACAGAGAAAGCTGAATTCTTTTTCTGACTCGCATTCAATAGTATTAACAGGCTTCTCAGCACCTTCTGACTGCAATTGCTGGAGCCCACCAGAAAGCAGCTGCTCCTGCAGATCCAAGGTAGAGCTAGAGCTGTGGATTTCAGCCTGTGGTTCATGGAGCTACTTTCTACTACTGAGATGTTTCAGAAAGTTGGCTGGGAAATGGAAATCTGTGCCACGTATTGCTCTACAGATGTGAACTTTAAAGGGATCTGCTTCCACTGAAGTAGTTTGAAATCTGTCATTTGGAAAACATTGAAAACCAGGCATTTAAAGCAGTCGCAGTGTTTCAAGAGAATGTGTAGTCGCTATTGTGGAAAAGTTCGTATGAGGTCACCTGAACTGTTGCTAGGTTAGCGAGACTGTAGTGGGAATGTTTTCCTTTTTCCTTTCTCTGATGTCTCTGAAGGAAACAGACCTGCACTGTCCTTTTTGCACAAAAGAAAAGGAGGATTGTAGTATCTAAAAGGCCCTGACCGTGTAATGCCAAAAAGAATACACATTGTTACGTATTTTATGGAGGTAAAGTGAACATCGCTGGTCAATGTATAGCTGATGCTTTTGATGGTATGATGCCCGATTTCCTGAGACGCACCCCTGGACCCAAGCAGTGTTGTACAAGGTCTGTAACTGCAGAATTGACTGTAAAGAGTACTTAAAAAGTGGCCAGATAAAAATGGCACTCCCATTTCAGAGCTGTAAATTGGTATTAAGGTGTCTGACCTTATTTGTCTGTTCATTCAGAAAACCAGATGCAGCTTTATGTTATTGCTAGGGAACAAACGTGTGTAGCATACTCCCAATTTACTTCCAGCTCCTTCATCAGCTTCAAAACTCAGTCGTTCTTCACTTCTCCCCTGAAGTTTCAAGTGTCTTCAGTTTCAGCTGGTTTCAGTTTCATGTTTATTTTATTACCATTGCTTTATTTCCTCTATCTCTGTTCACTGTGAGAGCTGGAATTTACAAGTCCAGGTAAATCATAATTAAAATAGTTCTGCCAGGCTCAGGACACTTGCCTGCTTCTTTTCTTCCCACCCCCTTTGGTACTTTGTATTGGAGATTGTCCCCCCACATAACAGAACGAGCTTTAAAAACAAAMAAGAAAAGCTTTTTTTAAGAAACAAGTAGATGTGAATCTTTGTAGCTATTTACATTGATGCAGTTGATGTTATGGAGGGCAAGAATTACATCATTTGTAAATTGATCTGAAGTCCTTAAATGTTGCACCGCATGATTGTAAAGCTACGTTGACATGATCTGGATTTATGGAAAACTCTCATGTCTCTCACCACCTGCTTACAAATAACAACTGTAGCGAAACATAAAGGGATCTGAGCAGAAGATGAATCCCAATTTCTTTTTTTTCTTTTATAGAACAGTAAATAAATTAAGAGTTTGGTTCACGGACATACAGAAAGTCAAAGTAGTTTGACAAACAATAAAGCCTTGAACTTTTTATCATCACCTCCATGGGGAGGAGCGTAGAGGAGCTGCAAGTTAGTGACTGATGACTGCATGACTTACTGGGTGTATATAGGATAAAAAGTGAATGTTCAGGGAAAATTTCCCATGGAAGAGAAATTGCTGTATGGTAGTAAATATGGTAGTAGCTTTCCTTGCATGTTTGTAGGGAATGCTATTTGTTAAGCACACAGGAAGTGAAAGGAGGTATCTGTATCGCCATTAATTTCACAGTGTCCTGCTGAGGTCTCACTGAAATATGGATTTTCAGCGTAATGTAGTGATCTTTTGCAAGTTGAGACATGTCATAGAAATAGTTGGTCAAATGCAAATACTGATTAAAAAGCGTAGAGGATTTAGATTGTTTCTGAACTCTTTTTTTTTTTTTTTTTTTTTTTTTTTTTTTTT